>PYSP01000099.1:32366-113230 GCA_003049395.1 Pseudohalonectria lignicola | reverse complement strand
GGCATCCCCATTCCTTGCGAGTTCTGCAAGCCTGCAAACGCTTCAAAAACTCTTTTTTCTTATCTCCTGCGTGCTACACAGGCCTTGGATGTCCCCTCCCCCCCCTCACCGGTTCCCCCCATATCCCCCACTCTGGGGAGTTGTTCTTTTTGGAAGATCGGTGGACGGTGCGAACGATGCTTGTCAGTTTGTGCCTTCTTAGGTCATAAATGTCATGTCCCTACCAACGGGTTCCTCCGGCTTGCACATCACCTCCGTATTCCAGCAGCACTAGCCCGTGAGATTGGCCGCCGTTTTGTTGGGCGGTATCGGCTCTCCCACAATAGCTGGAGGCAGGGGGGGGGGCCGGAATTTCGAATGCTTGGATAGGGCAGGAAGCATATCGGGAGTATGACACGGGGCACGGGGCAGGCCGATATATAAGTATCACCATGGTCTCCTTCTTGAGCGGGAGCGGCTCTGGGACGGGATACAATTCCAGCTTTAGCATCTCTCCGGTCATCCTCGAGGACGCCTCACCGAACCAGGTAGACAAGACAACCCTTTCTGATCTATAACTACCCAGGTATTCTAGTGCCTGTCCTACCCCCATTTCCCTGGCCTGTCCGTAACTCTCCATCCCGCCGATCCCACCCAGCAAAGATGTCGGCCACAGCCGTCAACCAAAAGGTCCCCGATGCCGATCTTGAGGAGAAGGGGGCGGCAACGGACAGCAAGCCGGGCAGCGTGGTCGGCGTGGATCCGCAGACCCTCGACGGTGACACCTCGCTCCTGAGCATCGACCCGGCCGCCGAGCGCTCCCTGGTCTGGAAGTTCGACTTGCGCCTCCTCCCCGTCCTGTCGGTCATGTACCTGTTCAACTCGCTCGACAAGTCGAACCTGGGCAACGCCAAGACGGCCGGCCTCGAGCTCTCCCTGGGCCTCCAGGGCAACGACTACAACGTCCTCCTCTCCGTCTTCTTCATCCCCTACGTCCTGACCGCACCCTTCCTCGGGATCCTGGGCAAGAAGTACGGCCCCAGCGTGGTGCTCCCCTGCATGATGTTCTGCTTCGGCCTCAGCACCCTCTTCGTCGTCGTGGTGCGCAACTTCAGCGGCCTCTTCGCCCTCCGCTGGTTCCTGGGCATGAGCGAGTCGGCCTTCTTCCCGCTGGTCATCTACTACCAGACCATGTTCTACCGCAGGGGGGAGCTGGCCCGTCGCCTGGCCATCTTCTACGCGGCCCAGAGCATCGCCTCCGCCTTCGGGGGCCTCCTCTCCTTCGGCGTCTTCCAGATCCCGCCCGGCGGCCTCGAGCCCTGGCGGTACCTCTTCGTGATCGAGGGGTCCTGCACCGTGCTCTTCTCCGTCTTCGCCTTCTGGTACCTGCCCAAGTCGGCCTCGGAGGCCCGCTTCCTCAGCGAGGACGAGAGGCGGCTCGCCTTCCGCCGCATGCAGCTCGACTCCTCCGCCGTGGTGAACGAGAAGCTCGACATCCGCGAGTCCCTGACCATCTTCCGCCAGGGCTCCTCCTGGGTGATCCTGGCCATCCAGATGTGCTTGGGCGTGCCCCTGCAGTCGGTCAACCTGTTCCTGCCGCAGATCGTGTCCCGGCTGGGCTACGGCACGGCCAAGACGAACCTCTACACGGTGGCGCCGAACGTCACGGGAGCGGTCATGCTCCTGATCCTCGCCTTCGCCTCGGACTACACCCGCCTCCGCTTCCCCTTCGTCGCCCTCGGGTTCCTCTTCACCTTCATAGGGATGGTAATCTACGCCGGGCTTAACGACGTGACGGGCAGCCAGGTGCACGTGGCCTACTTCGCCTCCTTCATGATGACTTGGGGAACCTCGGCACCTAGCGTGCTGCTCGACGTGCTGTACAACAACAACATCGCGCACGAGGGCAAGCGCGTCGTGCTCACCAGCGTCGCCGTCCCCGTCGCCAACCTGATGGGCGTCGTCAGCTCCAACATCTTCCTCAACAGGGACGCCCCAAAATACCTCCCCGCGCTCGCGACCACGGCCGCGTTCGGCGGCCTGGGCGGCGTCCTGACCGTCATGTTCGGGCTCTACATGATGTGGGACAACAGGAGGCGCGATACCGCCCAGGGGGTCAAGGTCAAGCCCACTGAGGTGCCGACGGCCAAGTTGAGGGATGGGCCTGCTTCCCCCGACTTCAGGTGGTGTTTGTAATGGAAATAGGGGCGATAGATAGGATTTCGATTGCCTTTTCTTTTTCCTTTCTTCTTTTTCTTCTTCGAGTTTCTGGCTCCTTGTTTGGTTACTAAAAGCCAGGTAGCCAGTTGCCTGCCCATAAAGGTATTCAGGCAAAATGTTTATGAAAATGATGGATCCCCTTGGGCGGTCAAGGCATGGGTAGAGAAAAAGACGATATACGTATTATATTGAAGAAAAAAATCAATTTCCCCTCAAGTACCTCTCCAACTCCGTTGTCACTGCCGTCGGCACAGCGACTACCTCCCTCCTTTCCTCTCCCTCAGTCCCCTTCCCAGAACTCAATGCCTTCTGACCTCAAAGTCCCATCTATAGTCGGTCCACTGGATTCGGGCCTCCTTCTCCATCCTCGCCCGCGGCTTTGTCCTGGAGTTCCTCTATGTCTAGCCCAAGTCCGGGCAGCAGCCTACGGACATGTTTGTTGCTGCCATCGGCGTGAACGATTTGTTGGGGTCTATTTGTTGGGGTCTGGGCACTCAAAGGGGACACTTCACGAGAAGCGTGTGAATTTTCTAGATTAAGGAAGCTAAAGAATAGCTGAGAAGGTTGAAATACGATGGATTTCAAAGCCGTCTTGATGTGGTGAATCCCCCCTTTTTGATGTTTTTATGAACATCCTGAAGAGTGCAAGTTTTGAGGATCTGAGATTGTGAGATTGTGACCGCAAATGGTTTTTGCGCCCACTCGACACTCCTGGAAGGTCTGTCTCCCCCCTGTAACAACCCAACCCCCCCTTAACCCCCCAGTGTTAGACAGCTAAACTCGCTAATTGTTAATTGAGATTGAAGCGGCGCCATGCCTGATGAGGTCCTGGAACCAAACTGGATTGAAAACAGGGGATGGGACAGAGAGAAGGTACTTCCTCAATTCTGACCGAATATCCTATCCGAAGCCTAACAGGGCACAATTGGGAATGTGACAGTGGAAGATTTTACAAAACCCCCCCCAAAAATCAAACAAATTATTTCAATCCTCCGCTCAACAAAATGCTCTGACCGGTCATGTACCCCGTCCGACAAAGCATGGTCACGACGTTGGCTACCTCCTGGGGGACCCCCAACCGGCCGACGGGTATGTTCCTGACGTCGCCCGCCGTGCCCTCCACCGCCTTGGCGTCCGAGATCATGCCCGTGTCGCCGATCATGGCCGGCGCGACATCGTTGGAGGTGATGCCGTCCTTGGCGTACCTCGATGCCAGGTTCTTCATCATGCCCGTCAGCCCGGCCTTGGACGCGGCGTAATGAGGGCCGTTGATCCCGCCCCCAACGGCCGCGATGGACGAGATGAAGACGAGGCGCCCCCACTTCTTCTCCGCCATCTTGGGGATGCAGTGCTTCGCGAGCACGAAGGAGGACCGGAGGTTCACCCGGATCATGTAGTCGAACTCGTCCAGGTCGATCTCCTCGATGTAAGTCTTGCGCTTGCCGTAGCCCGCGTTGGAGACCAGGATGTCCGGCGCCCGGCCCTGGTGCTCCGCGATCTCATTGAAGAGGTAGTCGAAGTTCGGGTCGTCGTTGGTGCCCATGTCGATCCGGTGTACCGAGATCTTGGCGTCGACGCGCACGGGGTCCTTCTCGAGCTCGTCCACCAGCTGGACCACTTTGGGCAGGCTGTTCCAGCATGTCAGGGCTAGGTCGGCTCCTTGTGCCCATAGGTCCTTGGCAACAGCAGCTCCGATCCTGGGCTCCAGTAGTCAGCCATTGTTCCCTGTGCCTGTGCTCGTTCTCCACAGCTAACTTAGAGAGACTCCCGGGGAGCCCACAATCTGGCAGGTCAACACACCCTCCGGATGCGCCCGTGATGAGGGCCAGCCTGCCACTGATCTCATTGTCAACTGTTGGCATTGTGCCAGATGGCCCCGTTGCAGTGGGTTCATAGGTTAGGCACACGTCGTTGCTATGTGGATTTTGGTCTATCCGTAAAGAAATATCCAGCTAAACTAGTTTATACGCTCGCCCGTGAAGCTCTCAAATCCGTCCTGAAATAGCTGGGCCCCACGCTAGCGACCAGATCGTATGTTGGTGGGATTTGAAACGTCCGAGGAAGAATGGACTGGATGATCCAGCCAGCGATGGGGCTCTACTGAGACGATCCGTGAGCTTATATACCCCCAACCCCACTGGAATTTTTGTCACGAAGAATCCGATGGCGGATATGTAGCAGCTAGGCTGGTTCTGCCGGGTCTGCTCCGGAAGGGGGTGGAGGGTGGAGGCAGTGGGTTAGCTCGGAGGAGCTCCTCCCCGCCTGACCGGAAACTTGCTGGTGGGGAAAGGCCACATCGACCGGGATGTGACTCGTTCGCGACCTCGTTACCGGTAGAGCCAACTACGGACCTCATGGTGTAGTCCCTTCGGCCTTGGGGCTCTCTTAACATCAGGGGCGATTCAGAAGTCTAGATGAGATTGTTTGGGGAAAATTGCGGAGCAAAAATGGCATATGCACGCAAATTGTGTACAGCGTGCTCTAGAAAATTATGGGCGGTGCCCTGTGATCGACAATTCGACATTCATACTTTTCCTCTGCTTTTCCGCCCCCTGCCTCAGCCACGAGTCCACGAGTCCACGACTCGCCTCTTGAGAGGGATCGTTCTTCTGCACATACAACGCAGCAGCGTTTTAGACTGGAGTGTTAGGCAGGAAGGACTCCTGAGACTCCAATTAGGCGAACAATAGAGCCAACCCTTTCTATTTTATCTTGGGACTTGTGAGTATTTTATTTCCTGCAGCAAATCAAAATCATGGGCACCCCATTCATCCAGTTCCAAGGGCCAGCCTCCCTTGTGGGCTACGACCGCAGTAAGCCGGCCTCGGAGCAGCCGGCCCACATCCCGCAGGCCTTCCTGGATGCCATGACCGTGCGTGAGGACGTCTTCGTCCGGATGCAGGGGGTCCCGCTGGAGAACGAGCACGACGAGGACGACGCCCGCTCGTGCCACTGGGTCGTCTACGCGAGCGTCAACAAGGTCGTCCAGCACGAGGTGCGCGGCCAGCCACCGACGGGCGACGTGCTGGTCCCTAGGAGGAGCGAGACCACCACGCAGCCCGTCGGGACCCTCAGGCTCGTGCCCTTCCCCCACACGCCGCACCCGAAGCCAGGCGGGAAGTACGTCGACGGCAAGCTGATGAATGCCGGGGAGGCTGTGCCTCCGGGAGGCATCATCGCCCACGAGAATGGTGGTGGTGGGGCCCGGGCCAGTGGCCAGGCGAGTGACAACGAGGAAGCTCCCGTGGTGGAGCCCCTGACGGAGGAAGAGCGCCGTCGGATGGTGGATGCCCAACCCTTTGGTGTTGACAGGCCTACCAGTATGCACGACGGTAGGGAGCCTTACGTCAAGCTGGGCCGGCTCGCCGTGGTACCGGGGTTCCGCGGGCACAAACTCAGCGGTCTCCTGGTCGGCACCGCCTTGATGTGGCTGAGGGAGAATCCATCCTACTTCAACCCGTAAGTCCTGGGCCCGGTATTTGTGATCATCAATTATGTACGGCTAAGCTATGAGGCGGGACTGAGGAAGTACTCATTGGCACATTGCTGACTCCCCCGTCTGCATTCGGAAAAGGAGCGTCAAGGAGGTCGGTATGGAGGTATTGGGTATCAATCAGTCTGGAGATGTCCCTGAGTGGAATGGGCTGGTATGCTGCCACGCGCAGGAGGAGGTCATCCCAGTATGGAAGAAATACGGCTTTGAGGTGGATGAGCTGATGGGCAGGTGGTGGGAGGAGAACATTCCCCACGTCGGCATGTTCCTGCGGTTGAAGCTCGACATCTCCTCTCATGCTTAATTCAGTGTCTGGCCATCAAGTCACACCGTCGGGAGTAATTGTCAAATCAGAGAGGTGTTTAAGGAGCAGTCGAGAATGGTCTCTAGGTCTCTAACTAGGTCCTGGGATGAGATCGGTTTTATATGAATCTTTCAATTGGGCTAAACAAGCCATTGACAAGCACATCCAGTTGGTAGTGGTTCATACATGCCCAGTCAGAAAGCCATGGGAAGAAAGCAGGTACTGAGAGATAGGGCAGCGCATGAGGTCAAGGGCAACAAAGGAGGCAGACTTCTCTCATCCCGTACCAGATCTTCGTCATTGTTGCTCTCCGATGAGCGAAGCCATTTTATTTAAAGCCCTAATTGACAAAGAATGCCGTTGAAAAATCGCATCCACCTGCCAAAGCCTGAACGTGCAAATGCAACTTTCCATGAGAGAGAAGAACACATGCCTTTGTGGTGGTAAAGAACCGCGCGCCCACCCCCAGAAATTCCTGTTTGCCAACAGCCCCGAAAGTATGACCGCACGACTCATCATTCGGTCTCTCTCTTCCTGCCTTTCTGCCCCCCGCTCGCCGCCTTCCCTTCACAAGAAAAATAGCACTCTACCGGTTGCTCTTGGCCACACGCTCCAGCTCGTCCTTCTTCTTGATCGCATACGAGTTGCTGCTGCCCTTGGCGGCATTGATCAGCTCCTCAGCCAAGCACTCGGCGATCGACTTGACGTTGCGGAAGGACGCCTCGCGTGCGCCCGTGGTGAGCAGGGCAATGGCTTGGTTGACACGGCGGAGGGGTGAGACATCGACGGCTTGCCGACGGACAGTACCGGCCGAACCAATACGAGTGCTGTCTTCGCGGGGTCCGCAGTTGACGATGGCATCGACGGCAATCTGGATGGGGTTCTGGTCGGTCATCAGGTGGATCTATACCGTTGTGTCGTGTTAGCAAACAATGTTCTTGTGCTGTCACTGCCCCGTTTGCATGACGTCGTATCGATTCGGGTGCTGCTGAAACTCACGATCTCGAATGAGTGCGCAACGATTCGGACAGCCATCAGCTTCTTGCCGTTGTTGCGGCCGTGCATCATCAGGGAGTTGGTCAACCGTTCGATAATCGGGCAGTTGGCCTTGCGGAACCGCTTCACAGCATATCGGCCGGCAGAGTGAGGGATGTAAACCGGTGACCGGATCTGGATGTAGTCTCTGGAAGTATCACATTCGAGTCAGCCTGACGTGCTTCATTTCTGAATTCCTTGGTGTCACGCCGTCTTCCTCCTTCCCCTCCATGATATGGTTGTCCTCCAGTTCTTCCTCGTTCTTCCTCCTCCTCTTCCTTCTTCCCCTCCTCCTCCTCGTCCTCAACACTCTCAGGCGGAGTGAGCCAGCCAAACCGACTCTCAAAAACAAAAAACAAAAGCCGACACAGCAGCATTCGACCAGAGCCTCTGAGAGTGTTCCTGGGGCGGTCCTTACGTCAGGGAGATATCGCGAATTTCGACGTCCTCGTAGCTCCACTTGTTGAACAGCTTGATGCTGCCAATCTCGGCGACGACATCCTTGGGCAGGGCCGAGTAGCCCTGGACGGTCTCGACCTCAATCTCGCCGTTGTCAGACATGTTTGCGGGCGTATGTGCTGACTGAAAGGAGGGGGGGAGGTTGGCTTGTTGCGAATTCCTGAGATTGAGGTGTTGAGAATTGGCAGAGCGTGGTGCTTGCTCTCTCTGCTCTAAGTGACAAGTCACGGCTCTCCCAGTGCTGCTGTGGACGTTGAAAGTTTTGGTGGTGGCCCCATATTTTTAATGCGGTGGCGCTAGCGATTGGTTAGTTCTCTCGTGCAAAATTGATTAGGGTCTTTGACCTAAGGCCCTGTCCCGCAGACTGTCACGCTTCCTGCAGGCGAAGACCGCCTTTGGCACCACCCCATTAACCTGGCTACACCTCCAATCGAGATTTCCGAACACCTTCTTCACGGTTCCCTAGTCTCAACTACACATCACCCATCAGAACAGTCAACATGGTAAGCCGTGATGTCGATATGCTACCCTCTTGCTGGTCAAGTACTAATGCTAATTTCGACCTCAGGCCCCCGCTGCCGGTGCCAAGAAGCAGAAGAAGAAGTGGTCGAAGGGAAAGGGTAAGCGACAAACCGCATCGATCTCGACTTCCACGCAGAGAGGAACTGGCCTGGTGCCGTGATCTCTCCCAGGCCCGTCGCCGAAGTTTCGTCCAGAAAGGAACGCTGACCGAGTCTCGTCGATCCTCTATAGTCAAGGACAAGGCCCAGCACGCCGTCCTTCTGGACAAGGCCACCTCCGATAAGCTCTACAAGGATGTGCAGTCATACCGCCTCGTCACGGTTGCGACGCTCGTTGATAGACTAAAGATCAACGGCTCTCTCGCGAGGAAGTGCCTCGCGGACCTGGAGGAGAAGGGCCAGATCAAGCCGGTCGTCACACACAGCAAGATGAAAATTTACAGTACGTCGCCTACCTCACCTTTGTCTTGACTAGAACTTTGTCGGCTGACTGAAACTCAATTTGAATTTGCAGCTCGGGCTGTTACCGCTGCGGAATAAATCCTACATCTTACGATTTCGACGACAGCTTTGCGGGGAGGGTTTGCTGCTTGAAGGGTTGCGCCGCGGTTGTTAAAAACGGACTCGGACGGATATGGCTTCATCTCTGGGAATTGGCTTTTTAGGCACTCGGTGTAGCATAACGGCATGGAAACGCCCTGAACCAACTCAGACAGCAAATCCATCTTGATATGATACCATATGCCATGTTGCTCGGGCAAACTCTATGAGCCGCATCTGTCCCGATGATGCTAGCTGGCCGCCGCCCTCCTCGGGTTTGAAGGCAGTGACAGCCTATTATGGCTACCACTACCGATGGATCTTCAGGAAGTTGGTGTGAGGGTCGACATCCTCTGATTCCTCTAGGAAGATATATTCCCGGCCGTACATGCTGCTTACCGATGGCGACTTCTGTTAGTTGCTTGTAGATGATGGCTTACCTATCCCTTCATGACTTGAACAATGCTCGGAGGCAGACGCCAGGATGGGGCGGTAGCAAGTTCTTCCCCCGGCCCTATGTGATGCAGACAATTGCGACTTTGGCGGCATAGGGTCAGCAAATAATCCATGGTGGTTCTTCCAGGGTGCCGGGCGCATCAGATTTTACCTAGACGACTAATTAGCATGGCTGAAATATCTCCGAGTAGGTAGTTTAGGTAGGTACGTAGGTTAGACAAAAAGGATGTGTGAATCGCAAAGTTGGTCAACGGTTGGCTGACTCTACGGAATGCGGTGAGTCCTTGCTAATGCGATGGTAACGTGCATATGAGGAAGCGCTCTTTGGTGTGTACAGAAACCTGATTGTTGCCATTTCTCTAGAGATCACTTTTGTGGTACCACAAGTTGGAAATAATTGCCCTCTAGGCCGGCCGAAACTCTCACGGGGATACCGAGTATGCGGATCCGAGTTAGAGGGGTACCGAGGTGGCCGAGGGTGGAGCTTGGGTTTGTTGCATGGGGATTGTGTGGCAAAATTGGAAATCTCTTGATAAGGACCTGGAACAGGCGCTCCTTGGCTCGCTCCCTATTGTCTCTTCGAGGAATTAGTGCCGGGTTCAGAAAAAGTGTACATCGTAATAAGAAATAACTCTAACTGTTGAACCAGATTAATACTCATGATTTCGAGTCTGTTGAAGCATTCTAGGGAGCACAGGGTCACATATCTGACCAAGCCACCAGTGCATTCGACTTGAAAATATTGGGCTTGGATTTGATTCGGCTTCTACCTGGCTGGAGTCTACAAGTAGTGTACATTGGAGGATGCTACCGTGCCGACCTAGCATCAAGCTCCTGACACAATTCACAATTACCTCTCAGCCACACCTCAATCCCGTACCGAGTCATATGTGTTCTGGGAGCGAGGGCAAACAACAACTAACGAGGCACAGGAGCACGTACTAGTACAGCACTGTGTCCGCGTAGAGATGCCCTTTGCCCGAGCAGCTGCAAGACTACAAGGGCGGTCAAGCCTCTTGCCATGGGGTGGGGGGCAAGCAAATCGCGGGAAACAACTGGCCCGCAGCGCTGAGCCGAGAGCTCTGGGCATCTGACTCGGCCGGGTGAAAGCGCCCCTAAAAGCTTCGGAAAAGTTTGGGTGGCTCAGGCGGAAGTCTGTCTGGTCTGGTCTTTGGTTCCCTCTTAATTGGTCGTGCAGAAGTCGATGGCTTAAAGGATCCGAAGAAAACCTAGGATGAGAAGAAGTCCCTTGGCCTGGATAAAAGCCACGAGGAGCTTCTTATTAACGGGCAGTATAATGGGGATGCCCTAAAGACGTCTTCTTGTTTTGCCGGCGACAGATATAGATCCACGGGGAAGCGGGCTGGCTAGAACCTTCGGGACCCTTGCGACATTTGTCGGAGTGAATCGGCTTCAGGTCGCAAAAGGATTTGGCAAGATGGGATTGCCATTCTGAGGCACGCGCAAGCCACACGCTGTTGCTGGGGAAGGTCGCAAAGTGGGGCTGAGCGGCCCAGCTCCCCTGATTAGCGCCGGAAAGATTCGTAAAAAAGCTGGTCTTTCCAGACCAGACCAGCCAAATTTTTTTCCCTCTCTCCCATAAATTTCCCAGGTCGTTGAACTGCTCTTCACGACTGCCCTTCAAACCATCCTCATTCTCTCGAGCCTTCCTGCTCTTTTCTTCTTCCTTTCCCTTGTCCAATCTCCACTCATTCACAATCAAAGGTTTTCTTTGATCAGTTTGCCAAAATGACGTCGAAAGAAGATATCCGCATCTGGGGCATGCCGGTAAGCAGAAATCCTCGCTCCCAGCGCTAAATTGCCTCGTCTCGGTGCGGAGCTCTGCTGCCATCGATTCTTGTCTTGAACCTCCCGTCCCTGCTATCAATTGGTATCAAGCATTGGGTATCCATCGATGACGGCTGTGGACGGTCGAGAGAAAATGCGGAATCGGTGCAAGAGAGCTGGCGGCGCTAGAAGCGTCTCGGTTTAAGTGCAGATGTGTGTTTACCGCGCAAGAAAATGGAGCTAGCTAACGGGTTTACCATCTCAACAGCCCTTCGTGGTGGACTTCCTGAGTATGTCCTAGCTTGTCCTCATTTTCCGCGGAATAAACATGATGTCTCCTGGTGCTCCTTGGATTCGCACCATATTGCTCTCCGCTCTGCGGCATATGTACAAAGATTGTGTCTAATCTTGACTATAGTGGGTGGTGTCTCCGCTGCCGTCTCGAAGACTGCCGCTGCTCCCATCGAGCGTGTCAAGCTTCTCGTCCAGAACCAGGTAAGTCGAATTGGTCTCGATACCGGCATGCCCTCCTTTTTGGTTAGGGTTGCTAGCTGGCTGTTTTGCTTGTGATTGCCACGAGCGCTACAGTCAGATCCACACTCGCTCAGCCTTGGCCCGGTATCACGTGCATCATCATGTTACCGCCGAGTATGTACCTGCCGGGTTTGGTGCTAACGAATTGAACAGGAGGAGATGATCAAGGCCGGCCGCCTGGACCGCCGCTACGATGGTATCGTCGATTGCTTCAGGCGTACCAGCCAGCAGGAGGGCGTCATGGCCCTGTGGCGTGGCAACACTGCCAACGTCATCCGTTACTTCCCTACGCAGGCCCTGAACTTCGCTTTCCGCGACAAGTTCAAGAAGATGTTCGGCTACAAGAAGGACAAGGATGGCTACGCCAAATGGATGGCCGGTAACCTGGCCTCGGGTGGTGTAAGTTGATTCCTCAACAGAAGCTTCTGAGACCTGTATTTCTCTGGGTCTTGGAGACATGGGTATTAACAGTGCATGCAGGCTGCTGGTGCCACCTCGCTCCTCTTCGTCTACTCCCTCGACTACGCCCGTACCCGTCTGGCCAACGACGCGAAGTCGGCCAAGGGAGGCGGCGACCGTCAGTTCAACGGCCTGGTCGATGTCTACCGCAAGACTCTTGCTTCTGATGGTATTGCTGGTCTGTACCGTGGTTTCGGTCCTTCCGTCGCCGGTATCGTCGTCTACCGTGGTCTGTACTTCGGCATGTACGACTCGATCAAGCCCGTCGTCCTCACCGGTACCCTCGAGACCAACTTCCTCGCCTCGTTCGCTCTCGGTTGGTGCGTCACCACCGGTGCCGGTATCGCCTCGTATCCTCTTGACACCGTCCGTCGCCGAATGATGATGACCTCTGGCCAGGCCGTCAAGTACAGCAGCTCGTTGGATGCCTTCCGCCAGATCATCGCCAAGGAGGGTGTCAAGTCGCTCTTCAAGGGTGCCGGTGCCAACATTCTCCGTGGTGTCGCCGGTGCTGGTGTGCTCTCCATCTATGACCAGCTCCAGCTCATCCTCTTCGGAAAGGCCTTCAAGGGCGGCTCCGGCTAAGCGATCCTTCGCTCCCGACTGTACAAAAGCGGCGCATGGTGGAGGTACGATGGGGGAGAATGCGGGATGAGGTGAGATGAGATGGTCTCATCAAACCGGCATTGAGAACGGTTGATCAAAGGGGGTCGAATGGTCGAAGTGGTAGATGGCGGTGGGAAGCTGCGTCGGGCAAGCCGCGATTTGCGACATTGCCAGGGGCAGCTGAAGCTTTTCGCGGGCATGGGAAAGTAAGCGAGGCGTTCGGCATTTTATGTGCCTGGCCGACTTTCTCGACCGCTGTAATTTATAAATCTGGCAATCCCCCCGGTGTATTCCTTGCAACGATCATCTCCGCTGGAAGCAACACGGTTCTCCTGCCTTCTTTTTCTTTGGTTGCATACGACTCAATAGATCCCTTTCGTTCCGCCTTGCTAATCGACATCGTGACTTGCATGGAACAGGATAACGCAAGTCAGCCCCAGTAGGTATTGCTTTTAATCCATAAATTTATGGATAATGTCCAACGCACTTAATTGGTCCTACTCGCATCCCTTTTGCTTGTGTTGCGTAAATGCGGGTGAACTGTAAGGCGGCGGACGGGAGCAGGCCGGAAGCGGCTTGCGTGCGAACACGCCGAGGAACTTTGCTTGTGGCATCCTAGCCCAGTCGCGTGTGGACGCGTCGAAAATCAATCACTTGTGGCAACTAGTAGTCACCCCATGGAAATCCGAAAGTTCCAATCCACTACCACCCTGCCATAAGACGAAGCGGTCAATCAAACCACCCCGACATCACCGTATTCACCGCATAATTGACGGGTTTGACAGCCGCCGAACTCGCTAAGTTTTAAGCTTCCCTTCCTGCCCTTTCTCAACTTGGGCCAGAGCCGACTGCGATTGCGATGCCGCCCAAAGGCGCGACCTCTTCTAGGCCACGCGGTCGTCCCCCTTCGAAGGCCACGGGCACAGGAAGCAGCAGAGCAACGGCAGCGAGGAAGGCGTCCGGCAGACCAGCGCAGAAGAAGAAAACTGCGGGGGTGTCCACCGCCGCAACCTACGACTCCGATATCGAGGTTGTGGATGCAGCAGACACTGACGGCGCGGGGGAGGATGAGGAAGACTTAGAACGCGAGGGCGAGCAAGGGGAAGAAGAAGATGAAGAAGAGCAAGAAGAGCATACCGCCGTAGGTGAGAATGTGGAGGAGGACATCGACGATGAGGATGACGACCCGCCCAAGACGATCCCACCGGAGCTGATCCGCCGGCTGCTGCACGAGTTCTTCGAGGACAAGGGCACGCGCATGACGAAGAGCGCGAACGAGGCCGTGGGCAAGTACATCGACATCTTCGTGAGGGAAGCTGTCGCGCGTGCTTGTCACGAGCGGCCGACGGGTGTCCTGGAGGTTTGGCCGTGTTCTTCCTTGTTGTGCTGTCACCCCGGCCTTGGCCCGAACTGTTGCTGACGATGCTCAACCTATTTTGTCCTCTCCGTCCCGCGTCCAGGTTGAGGATTTGGAGAAGCTGGCGCCTCAGCTTCTTCTTGATCTGTGAGGAAAAGGGACCCTCTCTGCCGACGGATGTGAACCGAGCAGCCCGGAACTACGACACGAAGGGCCGTGATGGCTCGTCCCCACAAATGGAGTCTCCCATCCTTTTATTGTTAGGCATGCTGGTTGCACCACAACGAGCCCAAGGTGTATGAGAGAGGGAGGGGTCGATGTGGAAAGAAGAAGTCGCGACGTGGGCGCCATGGATACAGTTGTGCACCATGAGGACTGCTCCACTAAGAACCAAATGGCATGGACCCATGGTTGGTCTCGTGGGAAGGCAAGAGATGTTTTGTTTCTCCCTGCCCCCCAATCTGCCCACGCCTTCTGTCTCGAGACAGCACGCGCGTCCAGAACAGGGTGCCAAGACGCGATCTGCGTGATGTGCGTTGATCCCCGGCATCATCGCCATGCGCCCTGACAGAACGGCCGACTCATTTCGCTCTTTTGAGCCTGTCTGTTTCTCTGCCCGGCTAGCTAGCTTAGATGGATGGTTCACAAGTTTTGCACCTCTGATGTGTGTACGAGACACATCCCCTAGGTGTTTCTGGCGAAACCATTACACCGCCCTCTCTTATGACTACGGAATGGTGTATCTCTGAGAGTTGGCGAGATTGCAAGAGCTTTCACCGTTTCTGCGAAGCCTTGTCCACCTGGTCTGTACGACGCTGAGGGTTGCACACCCTCCTCTTGGTGTCTCACCTCATGGCGCAGTTTTGCTTGCGCGACAGTGGAACGTCTTGGTCTCCTTTGGGATGGGGATGGCAACAGTATACTACGTACATCCTGACTCCTGAGGGTGCAACGATGTGTACTCCGTATGGCGTCTGACGGCAAGCTGTCAACAGCACAGTTTCATGATGAAGCCTTCTCAACCTTGGACTTGGGCGTCTCCTGTTGGCCAAGGTTTCTCGGTATTTATTCAGCTTTTTGTCTGCCCTCCCTCGGACTTCAACACCTCGACCAAAGAATACTGGGATGTCCATATCGGGCATTGGTTCCTATCCGACCCCCTGAAAGAACTAAAAGGGTGTGATAGATTACTCCCGTTGACTAGTTGAGTAGTTGCAGGGAGGTCGAAACGGACCGAGGTGACTGGGAAATCAGAAACATAAAGGAGGATGTTTGCATGTTTCTAGATCTGCATCCATGGAGGGAGCCAATACTTACCTGTTTCCCAGTCGAAAACACTACATAGTATATAATCTTAACAGAGAGAAGGGGACTTTTTTGATGCGCGGCTAATTCGTAGTAGTACACACCTACCTACTTAGGCAGTGCGGCCAGCAGGTACATATCGTCGGATGGATCCCGCAGTACTAGTCTAGTACGGAGTATGTTCGGTAGTGTGCGGCGTACAAATGCCTAATTGCTGAGATGATGTGACCACTCTTTTTAGCTTCCCTCAGAGTTCCCATGGATGGAAATAAGGGTTCACCTTCTTCCCCACACTCTAGATGCAGCATCAATGTCACCCACCCACCCACCTTCCAGGACTTCCTGCAAGCCACGCGAGCTTGATCCTGGATCCGTCAGGAATTACCTGTAAAGAGTGTAATCTGACGGGGATGGTGAGAGAATGGGTCGGACTTGAGGAGAGGATTCAGACCACAGCAAGACTCTTCAGAGTTGACTGTGTCGGTTAATTTTTCATCTGGCAATAAACTTGACCACAAGTGCGTACGGACTACACTGAGAAGTCTCGATTATTCAGAGCTACCTACGGACTGGTACAACGGCTGCCACACGCTCCGCCGGAGACGACTTGGCTCCCGGAAGGTTAAATTATTGTCGTCCCCACAAGATGCCGTATTTCCATACCTATCCAGCGCTTTAAGGTGCAATTTGCCTTGGAAAGATTGCCTCAATGCAGAGACGCCTTGGGAGCTGGGAGCCAGGCAAGTGATTGTGGTTTTGGCCAGACGGATGGTTGACAGTTGCCCCTTCCCAGCTAGGCTGAGACGCTGTCGAGTATCATCGATGTTTGAGCAACACTAGGTGAAGCACATCCGTGCTGAAGCCCCGCCCCCCACCCTTGCCAGGACGCCGCCAATTGGTGAATTTTGGTGGCCGCAACCCCTGTTCATAGCTCCTCCCTGCAGAAAAAATTGGCGTTTGTGGTTGTGCGTCTGCCCCTGTGCACGCAACCTTAAATCCCTCCGGCAGACTTTATCGGTTCCATCCTCGTCCGGCCAACGTCTCACCCAGAGCCCCAAGGAGGACACTAGGGAACCCCTCGGTGGGCTCAGACGCCACGGTTTTCACGTCGTCGTCTCTGCTCCTTCGACTGCTACCGCCAGAAGGGATGTTGTATGGAAAGGAATGCAAGCGCTTGCTCGCCCGATCCGCCAGGTTTGAATCGCGATGGCCTCAAACCGAGCCAGCTGCCATCTCATTGAGTTCGTCGCACTGTCATCAAGCCCATTCAATGCCCAACCCCCTTCTATTTCCCTCACTCTTCAGACCTACGGCGCTTGCGGGTGCCAGTCGTGATGGCAGGTTACGCGTTGAGATGTCATCCATGTGACACTCCGCTCAGGCTCTCGGTAGTATTGAGCTTCCGGGAGGCCAAGTTGAGGCTTAGCAGTCCCCTCTCCCTAGCGGCTAAGCTTCGTTCTACTACCTACCTACCTACACTAGGATGAACCCCTCGGGCTGCTGGCCAGTAGTGCTAGCCATTAGCGTGGAGCGCCGAGCTCCTCTCCGGAGCGGGTATGAGCTTTCCTTGGTCCAACATTGGAGCGCCACTTCTTGTCGTTCCGGCTCGTCAAGTCTTGATCTCCTTGCGGGTTCGCGGGCTTGGAACAATCTCGATAGACTGACTCCCTTGGAGCTGGCTGCGATAGCTTGGGAAAATCCGCTAGGGGAGGGATGGTCAAAACACACCCCAAGCGCCATGTTTCAACCATTTTCCTCGTCCATCGCCCTGGCCACCCTCCCTTGTCCCCGTCCCTTCCGAGCTATCCCTACTGAGTCTACCCCTGTCCATGGGTGGTTTTCAGACACCTCAGGACATGGGTCCTGCTCGACTTGGGACGATCTTTCTTCAGTTTTCCGACAGGGCTTCAGAGTTCCCTTATATTCATGCGGTTTCCCCTTTAGCCCTCTCTGTTTCCTGTCTCAATCCTTCCTCTCCTCAGTCTCCGTCTTGTCTTCACCGCAGAGATCCGTTGTTCTCTCGTTTCCATCTCTGTGCTTCTTTTTTCTTTTCTCTGTACAGAGTAATATTCTTCTCAAGGCTAGTCCTTCCTGTTCAACCAGTGCAAGCCGCTTCGATTCTAATACGATCACTCGCTCTCGCTTCTTGTCTTTCTCTTGCACGACTTCGACATCGACCCGTTTCTTTACTTCAGATCAACCCACATTTCAAAAATGCATTTCACGACACTTGCGCTCGCTGCTCTGGCGACCTTGACCGGCGTCGACGCCCAGAGCAGGGTCATCAGCGTTCAGGTTGGCAGGAATGGAACCGTCTTCTCGCCCAACAACATCAGGGCGGCGGTCGGCGACATGATCCAGTTCCAGTTCATGGGAGGCAACCACACTGTCACCCAGTCGACCTTCGACCAACCCTGCCAGCCCATCAGCCAGTTCAACCGCAACGTCACTGGCGTACACTCGGGCTTTGTCCCTTATATGGCCAGCGCCGCCATGGGCGAGATCCCCGTGTACACCATCATGGTCAACAACACCACTCCCATGTGGATGTACTGTGCTCAGGCCCGTCACTGCCAGGGCGGCATGGTCCTGGTTGTGAACGAGAAGTAAGCCAGCCCGTCCCGGCCCTAATCCGATCACGACATAGACATAATTACTGATCTGTGCTTCCACCTTTCAGCACCGCTGCCAACTCTTCGCGTTCTCTCACTAGCTACAGGGCCGCTGCCGCCACCGTGGCTCAAGCCAGCTTCCCCGGCGGCACTTCGGGCGGTACTACTGGCACTGGAACCGCCACCGGCACCGGGACTGGGACCGGCACCGACACTGCGGGTACCAGCACGCCCCCTGGCAGTGCCGGCTCCATGCTCACCGTCCCCAGCACCATCAGCTTACTGGGTCTGGTCACTGCTGTCTTCTTTTTCTAGGGGACGAGCTGCTGACTGGGAGCCCATGTACTGTCTCGGTGCTGGCGACGGCGTTTGGGGATGTGAAGCAATGTGAGAAGCATTGTTTCGGGGGGGTTGGTTATACCCTGTGGAGTTCTTTTTTGACTCACAAAAAACACGCAATAACCAGCAAAACACCTAATTATTCGTTCTTCTCTTTCTCTCCGTTGGGTAGATACCACCCACTTGAGTGATGGCAGCTGCTTTTCGATAACCTTGTCAACGATACACATCCGACAACAAAAAGAGCGGGTCAATGTTTCCGCTGCTGGTTTTTCATGATGGCTTTTCTCTTTCACTCTTGGACTTCGACAAACCATGCCGGGCCTGGCCAGGTAGCGTGTATTACATTACATTAGCATTTGAAATGACAACAACTTTTGATCTGATTTGACCAGGTTCACTCGTTATGGTTCCCGACGCATTCAAATCTGAGCTTCAAACTCAACGTAAGAACAATTTCCAAACAGTTACCTACTGGCAGAACCGTATCCATCCCTGCCACTGCTCTATTGTACGCAGGTTCTTCGCTTAATACCACTCCCTATTGGTGTGACTACATATCGGACGAACATGTTTTACAGTCTGCCGTCCGGTACCTCAACTGCCCTTACTATCACCCCAAGCCTGCTTAGTCTCCCTCATCACTTCCCCGTCGGCGCCTTCCTCCTGACCCTCTGGTCCTG
The DNA here is from genome assembly GCA_003049395.1 of Pseudohalonectria lignicola. NCBI lineage: Eukaryota > Fungi > Ascomycota > Sordariomycetes > Magnaporthales > Ophioceraceae > Pseudohalonectria > Pseudohalonectria lignicola. The sequence continues at coordinate 94,540 of PYSP01000099.1, read as the reverse complement.
AGCCGGCTGGCAGAGTTTCCTCCTCTTTTCCTTCTTGAGCCAGCCCTTCTCCCTCTTGACCCTCCCGACGTTCCTGTACTTCTTGCTCTTCCTGAAGAATTCAACCCAGTGCTTGAGCGAGTCGTAGACCTTCTCCCTGGCCTCCTCCCTCTCCTTCTTCCTCAGCTCCGATAGCTCCTGCGGCGTCCAGTGCTTGGAGTCGAACTCCGGGTCCTCGAGCGGCAGGAACATCTCCTCCACGCCCCTCATGTCCGCAGTCCTGTCCTCGGCGAAGCAGCCCGTCACGTAGGCTCGGCTCGCGTCCACGCCCGCGAAGTACTGGTAGGAACCCCCCGGGCCGTAGGTCCGCCTGTTGGAGGAGACATCGTAGATGGTCCCGTTTATGGCCAGGTAGATCGGCTTCGTCTCGTCCGTGCCGTCGTACATGGCCAGCTCTTCGGGCGTGAAGATGATCGGCTTCCGCTGTTGGGGGATTTGCTTCGTCGTCGCCGCCCGGGTGGTGGCGGGCGGCGGCGGGGTGCCAACGTGGTTAGCCTCAGTGTTGATTATGGTCGCTGCTGTCGCGGAAGAATGCTGTGGGATAATGAAGCGGAAACGAATGTGAGAAGAGAAGGTTCTTGTTATCCAGGCCTTTCTTTGAAGAGTAAAAAAGGTAGGTAGGTAGGCAGGTAGGTCTATCTACGGCGGTAGGAGCTCGTAGCAGCATCCCCCCTTCGAGGCATGGTAATGGGCATGGATGTCGGTGCAGTAGTCCGAATGCAGTGCTAGACAGCGAAGTTTGTTTACTCATTTCTTGGACCTACAAAGTAGCTCTTGACTGCGTCCAGCTGCAGGTATTTCACGGGCACCTGGTAGCCCATTGAAAACGTCTCGCCGCCGGTCATGAGGTAGCTCAAGCCGCAGTAGACGATTAGGAGGCCCACGAGGATGCGGAACATGTCAAGCCAGGGGTTGATGGCGTCCTCATCGTCGAGTTGGCCTTCGGTTGAGGGCTTCTTCTGCTTGGCCGCCGGCGAGCTCGGGTCGTCAATCTTTGTCCATACTGCCTGCGGTGGCTTCCGCTGTCGCACTTCTGATTCTTCCTCCATGGTTGGGTTTTGGGCTGTGATTTTGGCGGGTTGATGAGTATCCAAACTAGTATCCAAGTGTGAGGAGCTCTTCGAGAGCGAGATGATAAACCGGGCAAAGTACACTGCAGGACCAATTGACGAAGCACAATTATTAATAGGCCAGCTAGGAGAAAATTCAAACAACTACCACAGGCGATCCTCAAGTTGCCAGATCTCACGGAGTCAAGCGTTCCATGTCTACTAGGTTGGTTTGAGGCACAATGCGAACTGTCGCCCACCTGGCGTTCGGTTTCGGGTTGTGGGGCATACAGTTTAGCTGCCCACATGGCAGGCTGACAAGCCAGGCCCCCTAGAATAATTGGGTCACAGGTGGTACCACAGTGCCTGTGGAGTGAGTACCTTACGTGAATGCACCCAACATCATCATCCTGTCGTGGCAATCGTCAGGAGATGTTATGGGCTCTCGCACCCACCCAATGCTCTTTATTTTTGGGAAGCATATGTCCTTGTTCTACCTGGGTGGCCTGCTAATGCCATGAAGTCATGAACACCTCGTGTTGATGGGTTACCCTACCTCCTTATGTAACCATATACCTAGGTACCTGGGTAGGTAGTCTAGTACCTCGTAGTACACCAAAGTGTGCCAATAGATTTAAACATTTGCATTCCCGGAGTGATCGGAATAGGTCTGTGATCCTCCGTGGCCGCCCGGGTTCTAGGGGAGAACACCCGACGGCTCTGTCCCGCGACCCGATACAGGACGGCGGATGTACAACCTATCCAGCGCGGTGGCCCGACAACTGCCGACAGGCGGTCTGTTGTTTCCATGATACACTTGACGGGTACCTCCCGAGATTTCTTCCGTGGTCTGAATTCCTCGCCAACCGGGCCGAGATCGGTCATAGCCGGGCAGCTGATTGCTTTGGTCAAGATGATGTACGGCTTGATTGATTGACGTGGGCTGGAAAGGCGCGATAGTCCATGACTTGAGTTGAGGTTATAAATTCCGATGTCTCCTGACACTGACAGCGGTGTCAGGCTGTCTAGTCCATAGAAACCCAGAAACCATTCTTCTTAGTTCACCCTGCCGCCACTCAAAGCAATGCTTGCGGTCTCTTGAAACCGCCGCAATGGCATCAAAACAGGGCGGCGGTGTGACGAACATTGTCCAGGTTCCATCGGCGTATGGACTTAGCCTCATCAAATCATCGCTGCGCCCTGGAAAGCCCCCGAAGGCCGTAGTCGGCATCCTCTCCATCGGTGACATGGGGTTGGGAATTGCATGCTTGCTGGTATGCCATGGGTATAAAGTAGCGACAAGCTTGGAAGGGAGGGGGTCAGTTCAGCCCACCGATAGCCCCAAGCATGTGAAAACACTAAGAATAACAGGCTGACTACGAGGACAGCAACAATACACTCGAGAGGGCCCGGAGTGTGGGCATCACCACCTATGGCACTGGCATGGAGCTGATCACCGCGGCAGACTACCTGATCTCCATTGTTCCATCGCAGGCCGCGATCGATGTAGCACACCGAACCTGCGAGGCCTTGCGGGGGTGCCCGAGATGGTCGGAGCCACTTTACTACCTGGACATGAACCCACTATCACCGGCTCACATGCGGGGGATTGCGGCTCTGTTCGATGGACTGCCAGCCCGGTTCGTAGACGGCGTGGCCCTAGGGCCCTCGCCGCGCCTCAAGCCACCTGCCGCTAGTAACGGTCGCAATGACACGGCCCGGGTTGCCCCTGTTGTCGGGGGAGGCCAGGCGCACGGGTCGGCATGGGCGAAGCTACGCATCCTCATGAGCGGCCTCCACCGCATCGACAAGGCGGCTAGGGTCTGGCGCGCACCTCGCTGAGACGCTCGCCCTCCGGCATGTGTCCGACGAGGTGGGCAGGGCCTCGGGGATCAAGATGTGCGTGGATTCGATGACGCCTGGGTGCATCCTGCTCTCAACGCAGACGTGGGTGCTGGCCGAGACGATGTGCGTGCGGGGGCACTTCCTCGAGGGACTGGAGGGCTTCTTCCCGAGCCTCATCTCCACTGCCCACATCGGCGTCCCGGGCTTGCCACCGCGGTCTTACCGTTGGGCTCAGGAGCTTCTCGAGATCGCGGACACTTACAGGGAGTATGTGGGCGCCGGCGGGCTCGGCGCGATGGCCATGGAGGGGCTGAACGAAGTCTGCTGGTTCATGGCCGAGGGGTCGGTCCTGAGGCAGGAGAGGCTTGAGAAGAGGGAGAGGGGCAGGACGCTGGAGGATGTAGTTGAGATACTTGCCAGTGAACTCGCCAGTGGTGGAGGAGCTTCGTGAAAACCATCTGCGTGGGCGGCGGGAATGATGCCGTACTCAAGCTAGGGGGGGGGCAGCCCTCAAAGCTAGTCATAGCAGCGGCAGAAGAAATGATGCAGACACAACTAGGGCGTTCCGTGACTGTTCGGCATAATGGAAATCTTAACTCACCGGTCGGCCACTGACTTCATCCCAGGAGTTCTGTTCGGGTCTTTTCCCGCTTCTCTTCGCCCTCTCTCCAAAATACTATTATAACAACTATGGGACAAGCTGTTGGTTGCTCATGTTGGATTGTTGGATTATACCTACCTACGCGTCGTGTTACCAGTCCAGTGTCAATGAACAATTGAACGTGGGGGAAGCTCAGATGGCTCCTGGCACATCTCCGTATTAGTACGTATTCCTTTATTAAGTAAGCTGATCGGACTGGTTCGCCTTAGCGGCTGCCCCATTTTATAGACCCACTGACTCGCGTCTCCCCAGAAACCAGGAACCACAAGCAGGGCAAAGCTCCAGCTTCCAGGTAAACATCCCACCGTTGCGAACCGCAACTACACATTGACAGTTTGTAACCGTTAAGTTTATCCAGCACAACCTAGCCAAACATCATCCGCCGAGTCTCGAACGATATTGTCACGAACAATTCTACTATTCCGTGCGACACCCCGACAAGGACCCCTCCAACGGCCTGCTGGCTTACCCATAAACTTAGCTACCAAGCAACCTACCAACGGACTTACCCAAGCTACCTACCACTTGAGAGCCTCAACGAGAAGCAAGACTTAAAAAGCGTTTCGCGATGGACACGGAGTCACCGTCGCCGCCGGGCACGCCGGCAGCACCTTTACAAGCCGCATCGTCTGATCGAGTAAACGTTCAACGCCACCCTTCGGCAATGCTGTCGGCGCGCGACAGCTCTGTTCATGAAAAAATCTCCCAGTTCAACACCCTCGCCGTACAGTCTAAGCAGCTAGAGCGTAAGACGGCCGATGCAGCCCTGAAGCGCGCCATGCTGGGACGCGAGGAGGCCGAGGCCGACATGCGCCGCTACCGGGACGAGGCGAGGGCGCTGCGGAAACAGGTCGAGGAGGGCAAGGAGAGGGAGCGGAGGGTCGGGGAGAGGCTAGAGACTGTTATGGTATGGCTTCATCCGTTGCCGTGTGCCAACTTGAGGAGAGACTTTCGTGAGCTGACAAGACACCACCCGCTTTGCAGGAGAACTACGGCCGCGCGAAGGAAACGCACGCACATACACAGGCCCTATGGGAGAAGGAGATCCGGCGCGCGAGAAAGGAGACTTTCAAGTCGCAGAGCGTCATCGTCAAGCTCCAGGAGGAGCTGAAATCGGCGCGAGCCGCGGCGAAGGCTGCAGAGGAGGGCCTCGCCCTCGAGAAAGAGCGCAGCAAAGCGCGGGAGCAAGAGGCCTTCTCGGCGCGTTACAACATCGTCGGCGTGGAGGAGCAGCTTCAGCAGGCGCAAGAGCGTATTCGGGTGGTTGAGCAAGAACGCGATGCCTTCAAGACGCTGGCCAAGTCTGAGGAGGACGTGGCCAAGATCGCAGCTGAGGGGCGGCTACCCTTGCCCAGGTCTGTGGCAGCGGAAGGCGAAGAAGACGAGTTCGCGTCTCCCAAGAAGAAGGAGAAGCGTCGTGTGTCATCTATCTCTATTATGGACGTCAAGTCGTCTGCCTCGAGCGAGGCCGAGTTCGAGGAGCTCGCTCTCATGATGCGGTGGGAGAAGCAGAGGGCTGACCGGGCACTGGAGCACCTCGACTACCTCCAAGCCGAGTGCCATCTGCGCGCTTGCCGCTGCATGAAGACGCGCCCAAGGAACAGCACCATCGGCGAGCCCCGACGCCACAACCACCCTGACATCTTGGACATTGTCGACGCTGGGGACCACGCCATTCTTAGCGACAAGGCGCCCAAATCGCTGCCAAAGAGGGAGCCCTCACCTGCCAAGAAGCCTAGGATGGAAAACATCAAGACGCGGGCGGAGCCGAGACGGAGCACCATCTTTGTGCCAGAGGAGGGCGTCTTCAGAACGGTATCCCAGGAGGAGGCAGAAGCGATGGCACTGGCATCGGCGTCTGTCTCGGCTCCTATTGATGCTGATTCCCCTACACGCGAGACGATTGTGGAGCCCATCACACCCATGGAGGCGGAATCGCTGCAGGCCTTTGTACGGACGCCGTCAGTTGAGCCCCCTTCTTGTGCCATGCTCACCCACCAGAGGGCATCGCTGCTATCTCTGCTCGACGCGCCCCACCAGGTGGAGCCCCCTATGAAGTTCAACATCCCGACGACAGCCGGCGTGACTGTTGTCCAGGAGACGAGACGAGAAATTGTTGAGATGGAGGTGGAGTTGAATATCAGGACCGAGACTGCGGAGCGCGCGCAGAATCAGCCCCTTACGGAGTCCTCAAGACCACTCCCGGAACCAGAGTTGGACGGGAGGCCGGAAACGCCTAATAATGGCACTCAGCGTACGAAGGCCCCTGTCCCCCAGACGCGAGAGACAACCCCAGAAGAGGTGGACACCCCTATTGAGGATGAGGAGGAGGAGGAGGAGATGGAAGCAGCATACCTCAACCAACCGCCCCGACCACACACATCGGCGGCGCACTACGGCAGCACGGCGGCGGCGGCGGCGGCGATGACGACGACGACGACTAAAGTCCCCCTGCGCGAGGAGAACACAGACCCGAGCCTGGCGTCCAGGCTGATGGCGCTGCAGCGCACCCCGTCGTCTTCGTCGTCCGGCGGCGGCGCCAGGCCCGGCGGCAGCAAGCACGGCGGGCCGCACTTCGACACCAACAACCCGGCCCTCACCCCGACCATGACGCGGGAGCAGGCCCTGGCGCAGATCCGCGAGAGGAGAGGCCGCGCCAGGAGCGCCATGGGGGGAGCGGTCGTCACGCCCAGGAAGATCTCCGGCCCGGCGATGGGCGAGCGTAGGGGCGTCAGCGCGCCGGTGCCTGGGAGGGTCGGGGTCGGCGGTGTTGGTGGTGGTGGTGGTGGTGGTGGCGGTGGTGTTACCGGGAGTGTGAGGAGGGCCGTGAGGACCTGACGAGTCTATCCTTCTGCTCAACCTGCTGTGAATCCCTCCCATTTACCCCTCTGTATACCTTATCTCTCCCTTTCTCCCTTTCTACCTCGACTGATATTATTGTTATTTACGAAAACTGTAATGACGGGAGTTTATTCTTTTCTTTTCTTTTCCTCTTTGCGGGGGGATGCATGCTTATTATGGTGTTTTGCTTGCTGTCCTTCCATGGGTGGCGTTTATTCTTCTAGTAGGATACGGAGTTTATATCCATAGTGGGTGATGAATGAGATGCTTTTGTCATGCAGTCCGCCTTTTCGTTCTCCCTCCTCGGAACTAAGGAGCCATCGAGACTGGGTCTGACCAGTTGAACAAGATTTAGAAGAGTGAAATAAGATACATAGGTGTAGTAGGCATACGGTAGATACATACCTGACTTGAGAACCTAGACAGGTCAAGCAGGTGGGTGTAGAGGTAAGGTATACGTATACACTTTCTCCCAGAGACAGTGACAGATAGCAGCAACTTGTCACTCTCCCTCTATTTGGGGGGTTAAACCCACTTCGCCGTCAATGGCCCCCCCAACGGTAACATCATATTACCCTCCCCCCTTTCTGTTTCTCCTCTCCTTAATTACTTCCTTCCTTCCCTCCAAACTGTCCCAGCATCCCGCAGGATAACACATTCGGTCACGTCCCGGCCAGGAAACCCCTCTGCGAATTCCTCGCGTGCTCCGAGCTCACGGCGTCCAGCTTGACCGCCACGAGGACGCACTCGACCGTGGACTTGCCGTTCTTGGCCCCCTGCAGCCGCAGCCGCCACTGGCCCGTGCGGACGACCCACTCGTCGGCGACACCGCCGCCGCCCAAGTCGAGGCGCCGTCTCTTGCGGGACTGTTGGGGTTGCGACTGCAGCGGCGGCGGCGCGGGGTAGCCCGTGATGGAGGCGGGGGACTCCATCCCGCCGCCGGCGCTGTTGGGCGCCGACGAGGAGGAGGACGTCCTCCCGCCGGCGGGATGGTCGTCCGCCGCGGTGCCGAATGGCGAGTAGTCCACCCGTGGCGGTGGTACTGGCGCCGCCGCCGCCGCCTCCCTGTGGCCAGTGTAGGGCTTGCCGTCGAGGGTAATGCTCGTCTCGGCCTCGAGGACGACGCGGACGAGGTCGTCGCTGAGCGGGGTGTTGCCCGGGGTCGGGGGCTGGCTGCTGGCGCCGCCCTTGGCCATTAGGAGGCCCAGCGGTTGGGTGGTGGGCGGGAGGTTGAGCTTGGTGGAGATGACCTCGAAGAGCCGGGCCACGCGGGTCTTGGTGTCGCGGTAGAACTCGGCGCGCAGGGACGCCGCCCCCGCCATCGCTCCCGAGGCGGCGCCGAGGTGCAGCCTCGTGGCCTCGCCGCCGATCTCGAGCACCATCTCGGCCGGCTTGTCGTCCACGAAGGGGCGGGCGTACTTGACCCACCCGGCGCTGGGGTCGGCCAGGCTCGGCTCGTGGCCGATACTGATGCCCGACTTGAGCACGTCCTCGAGCCGGAGGGCAATCTCCTCGCGGCCGCGGGCCTGGTTGTACGAGATGGAGTGCGGGATGATGCGCTGCTCGAGGCCCTTGAAGTTGAAGTAGCGGCAGTCCCGGAGGAGGGACTTCCTGTGGGCCTCATCCCGGATGTTGACTGGGTAGCCCTGGAGGAGGTGGAGGATCTCGGCAAAGGTCTCGGCCGAGCGGCCGGGGACTGAGGGTGGAAGGATAGAGGGCGGCCGGATGAGGTCCGTCCTGTCCAGGCCCGGGAAGAGGTCGTCTGGGGAGGAGAAGAAGATGGCGAAGCCTAGGGAGAAGAAGTTTGGCGAGTTGCCTGGGTCCTGGAAGAGGTCGCGAGGGATCTGGAACTCGCGGTGGCCGATGGACATGAAGATGGACTCTTCGTATAGTTGGGAGATCAGCCGTGGCACTGTTGATCGAGGTGGAGTGGACATGTATGTGAGTGTTCAAGACCATGTGTTTAGCCATCAGTATCATTCTCATCGGCCGGGAAGCCGCCAATGCCTCAGAAGCACAGCAAGACGTACATGAATAGAACTGGGCGTCGGCAAAAAGGCGGACGAAATGAGTGCCATCACGGGGTTGCACGTGGTAGCCCTGCAGGTGAAGCGCAATGTCCTTAAAGGTTCCGGGGTCTCTGTCGATGTAGAGCGTCCTTATGGCGGACGCTATGTCCTCACCCTTCTCCTCCGCTGTCTTTATTTGACATTGGAAATACTGAGAGAAGTATGAAGGAGCTGTCCGAAGAGGGGTTTATCAGTCCAATCTGTCTTGAGTTGGGATGATTTCGGATGAATGGACACAACAAGCCTTTGTGCGAGGTAAGACATCTAAGGTATACTGGAGGTCCAAATAAGGCAACTAGGTAACTCGTCTTAGGACACTCTCTTACTCACCGTCCGATGAAAGCGATGCGCCCGATAGCTTGAACAACTCTGACCCAATTTGAATGGGGAAAACACGCTCATGAGGTAGAATCCTTGGAATCTTTGTAATGAGCTGTACCGGCGCCTGTGGCTGTTGAGGACCACCGCGAGGGGTTTGGCCTTCACTGGCTGAACGCTCCAGGACCATTGGGGCTGCTTGACCGCTGTGTCGATTTGAGGCGAACATTAGACGCTGGCGTGTGTATTCTACGGCAACAAGGCCTGGGTTGCACGAAAAAAATCAATAGCAACCAATCCCCTGCGCTGCGCGCTGCAACCACTCTCAGCATTCACCCGACACTCAGCAACCGCACCTAAGTACACCTCAATTCAGACTGGTGGCAGTGGCTAGGTGGTTCAGGCGGTACGTGGGCCCGCTGTCGTCGATTCTTGCGTCGCCTCTTGTGTCGCTGGTTTCTCTGCCCCAGTCTCAATTGAGGCGACCAACTTAGGTAAGTTACCACCTGCGACTAAATAACCCAACCAATACACCAATGAGGATGCGCGATTGATTGTCGGACCGCTCAATTCTTTGATTTGGTAGTGCTCTAGTTGCGTCGAAGCTGCTCGAGTTTCTTTGGACTTTGACGGCCGGCAGGAGGCTAGGAAGAACCGGTTGTTATTGCTAAGTCTTTCAGATTCTTTCTTGGAGACAAGGAACCGAAGACGTGGCGAAAATTCTGCAAGCTGACCTGACAGGAGCAGCAAGACGATGATGGGAGGCGAAGAGCGGGCAGTGAGCACAGATATTTGAAACCACATGCCAGCATATCCTCCTGATTAACAGACTTCATCAGTGCCCATCTCACGTATGCTCCCTCCGACTCCATGTGCCAAAGCCATGATCCCATTATTACCCTGTCTAACCACTGCAGGCACGGCCTACGCGGAAGCCATCTGGGCGAGCCTAGTGAACGCATGTGCAATTGCGATGATGCATTCTGTATAGCCAACTTAGCGCTCTGGTGTTATTCCGGCTGCCGCTGGAAGGAATACGTCCGGGCATGCCGTCCCAGTTGGTTGTGGCTTTGTAAGTCGCCAGCCAGTGTGCAATTATTATATCGTTCGCAACTGTTACCGTCTCAGTCGGTCACCCCGTACGCTAAGCTCGAACAATTGACCACCGATATCCCTCCATTGGATTTGGGGGCAACTCGCAAGCAGTTGCGAGTAGCCACAAGCAGTCTCAAGCAGCTGCAATCACAACTGGCCATTGCAACCCTTGCCGATCTCATCGGCCTCTATTCCTTGCTGTGCCTCTTGCGAGAATCCTTCTCGTTCGAAATCGAGTCAACCCCTGAAATGAAACTAGCCAGTCGCCAAGGTCACCCCAGCCGAGCTGATGGATCTCACTGCGTCACGATGCGGGAGGCTGCACCAACAACAATGAAAGCAGCAGCCCTATATGGTCTCGCCTCCGGAGGGGGGAAAACGGCTAGCTGAGTTCTGTTGAAGCCTACCGTGATTTGACTGAAGATTAGAGTTTATTTTATATTTTATTTTAGCCTGTCGAAGTTGAAGTGAACACGGAGATTCTGGAAAGCACTTTATTCTGACAGACTCATACTCGCCCAGGACGAGGTTAGAGAAGAGTGAATTCCCCGCTAGGCTACATTTACGACAACAGTTCAAGAGGCTACAGATCGAGTATCCATGGCAGGTGGAAGAATTAGTGCACCCGGCAGACAACCAACCCTTTACCCGAAGGACAATGGGCTGCGGGTGACAAAGTCATGCTGTCCAGCTCGACGAGGGCTGGATGCCAATGTGGGAGTAGTGAATGAAAGCGCGAGGGGGTTAGGTGAGTGCATCGAGTGCTCGGGACGAGGCTTGCTAGAAAAGGAGAGCCGCACAGTACTGAGTTGTGCGGTGTTATGGGACAGGACTTCATATAGGAACTTGTGTAGACTGAAGAGTCTATAATAGAGACTATCATTATCTAGCCATCTCGACAGATCCAGGACTGCGTGTGACCGTGGTTGACCCGAACACAGATGGCCGGTGAATGGAAGCCTCGCAGACGTCGAGAGGTAAGGAGGGTCCTGATAAGAACTGAGATGACTTGATTGTCTTGACAGCGCCTCCCCGCGAAAAGTAAATAGGCCAACTCGCGGAAGTGGGGCCGAGAGCTTTGCGCACGAGCCACTGGATTACATAACCAGGAAGCTCACCAAGCCGTCCAAGCTCCACACGCTCAGGAGACTCATGGCACCGAAACAGAAACACGCCTTCCCACGTTGGGCAACCGTCATATCAACAAATCCCTTTTTGTGCTGGGTCCTTCTCCAACATAAAATTTCCCCCCACCACGTCAAACTGCTGGCTGTACCGATATCTTTTTTGCTGCCCAGGCTTCCGTATTTCTCATCAAATCTCGAAACCCCAGAGCTGGAAGACTTTGTATAGCCTCACTATCCTTGTGTTCGGCTTTGTTTACTTTGCCCGTAATCTTATTCACCCGAAACTTGCAAACCTCGATCGCCCGGGCTTTAAGATGCGCGAGATCATCAGCATCAACGGTGAGCGCGCCCCGCCGTCTTTCCTTCACCGCAACACACCTCGCCACAATGTCAGATTGACTTATGGGTTGGGTACTGACACTTTTGGAAACGTATAGTCGGCCAGGCTGGTTGCCAGATTGCCAATTCTTGCTGGGAGGTGAGCACACTCGAAATCAGCGTCGTCTATCTGGCAAACATCTCGAACATGAATATATACATATACACATCCATACCTTTACGGTGGCGTGGCACCTCGCCTCTCCCGCGATGCGGATCCAAACAGACCTCTGACGCCACCAGGCCAACGCGAAAGCTAACAAACAACTCCCCCATCCCCTTTCGTAGCTTTACTGCCTCGAGCATGGCATTAAGGTACGTGATAAATTCCTCAGGGCCCTCAATATCTGATTGTCTGTCACTTACTGACGCGCTCTCTCGTCCACCACAGCCTGATGGTTACCTGACGGACGACAAGAAGGCCGCCGATCCCGACCATGGCTTCAGCACCTTCTTCTCGGAGACTGGTAGGCACTCGGACCCCTCTCTTGTTCATCAAGATATCTCAATCAACGATGCCTTGCCCTGGAAATCTCTATGAAAAATAAAAAATAAAAATGCTAACGTGTCACCTTCTTTTCTCCTTCCTCACTCTAGGCCAGGGCAAGTACGTGCCGCGCACCATCTACTGCGATCTTGAACCCAACGTCGTCGACGAGGTCCGGACCGGCACCTACCGCAGCCTTTTCCACCCTGAGCAGATGATCACTGGCAAGGAGGATGCGTCGAACAACTATGCCCGTGGCCATTACACCGTTGGCAAGGAGTTGATCGACCAGGTGTTGGATAAGGTTCGCCGTGTCGCCGATAGCTGCTCTGGTCTCCAGGGCTTCCTGGTCTTCCACTCATTCGGTGGAGGCACCGGATCTGGCTTCGGTTCCCTCCTGATGGAGCGTCTGTCAGTCGACTACGGGAAGAAGAGCAAGCTCGAGTTCTGCGTGTACCCGGCTCCCCAGACGGCCACCTCGGTTGTCGAGCCCTACAATTCGATCCTCACCACCCACACCACTCTTGAACACGCCGACTGCTCCTTCATGGTTGACAACGATGCTATCTACGACATCTGCCGGCGCAACCTTGGGCTTGAGCGCCCCAGCTACGAGAACCTGAACCGCCTGATTGCTCAGGGTAAGTGTGCATCTGATGTCCTGACACAGCCCGCCCCTTAAACCCCCCTTAGCTCCTTCAACCCCCCCAATAGATCGCTGACCTCTTGGATCACCCTCTGCCTCAGTCGTCTCATCCATCACGGCCTCGCTCCGTTTCGACGGGTCCCTGAACGTCGACCTTAATGAGTTCCAGACCAACCTGGTGCCGTACCCGCGCATCCACTTCCCCCTTGTTGCCTATGCCCCAGTCATCTCGGCCGCCCGCGCTGCCCACGAGGCGAACTCGGCGCATGAGATCACCATGTCATGCTTCGAGCCCAACAACCAGATGGTCAAGTGTGACCCACGCAATGGGAAGTACATGGCCACCTGCCTGCTGTACCGTGGCGATGTCGTTCCCAAGGACGCCCATGCTGCCGTCGCGACACTCAAGACCAAGCGAACGATCCAGTTCGTCGACTGGTGCCCGACCGGGTTCAAGCTCGGCATCTGCTTCGAGCCCCCTCAGATGGTGCCCAACGGTGACCTGGCCAAGGTCAATCGCGCTGTGTGAGTATTGCCACGCCTCCCAGATTCTCGCAACTCTCTTGCCCCGTCCGCCCTCCCTTACTAACAGCCAACGAACAAAAATAAACAGCTGCATGCTTTCCAACACCACGGCCATCGCCGATGCCTGGTCTGCGCTGTCTGCCAAGTTTGATCTCATGTACTCGAAGCGTGCATTCGTGCACTGGTATGTCGGTGAGGGTATGGAGGAAGGCGAGTTCAGCGAGGCCCGTGAGGACCTGGCTGCTCTGGAGCGCGACTACGAAGAGGTTGCGACTGACTCCATAGGAGACGAAGAGGGCGCCGAGGCGGAGTACTAAGCTGGTTCCATTCTCGGTCTACTCCCCATTTCAGAGAGCCGGTATCTCGGGGACTTGTCCCAGACATCGCTTCTCACAACACAAATCACAACAACATACCCCACCCCCCATTCCCCCTTGACACAGCACCGACCGTTGGCTGAACCGTGATGGACTATTTCTTAACCCCCGTGTCCTGGCTCCTTTCCGGGATGAGAGAGGGATGCGACAGAAGTCTAGTTGTATCAAAGGTTGACGCGATGTGCCCGTTCTTATACTTCGATTGGTCTGGAGAAAAGTGATAACCACATTTAATTACAGGACAGGCTTGAGGTTGCGAGGGAAAAGAACAGTCCTTATGAGTTTGGTAATTGAGACAACATCATCCACATGTGCCTCCATCGTTCATCTTGATAGTGTTTTCCGTGTTCATACAGTGACGCTTAGGTAGGTAGGTCCTGCTAGGGTACGGATGCAGTCTACAATACGTATGTTAAGGCAATTTATGTTTGGCTCCTTTGAAATATGTACTAGATGCGTGCCTAGGTAGGGAGACAGTTCCAGATACAATTGGGATGGGGCTGTTGGATTTTGGTACATACGTACTACGATTCTAGGAAACTAGACTAGTTATTACTTGAGGATGTGGGGATTAAGCAGCTTAATTATGGCTGGGAGGCCTGCAGTACTAGTACGACCTGCAGAGAGAGTCCCCTGCTGATGACTCCCTAAACTACGGATACCAAGGCACCTACCTACCTATATTGGAGTAGTGTGGCTGATATTGACTGCGTTCGTGTGTATCCCCTTGCTGGAAAATGCATGCGTGGTCAAGCTGCAATTCATATTGGTCGAACAATTCGAGATGGAGCTCGCTTGAATTTTAACTGTGGAGGTGCACTGACGCAAGCCGTTTGTCTAGCCATTCCATCAGGCCCCAGGCTCAGAAAGCTAAGGTTGCAGGGGTTCCGAATTTAGAGGCTCAGTTGAGCTGCCAGCAAAGTCAGTAATGAACCAGTCCCAGCCATCCCATCAAGCGCAGCCCATCGATCAACCCCATTCGTAGCCCACCCCTCCCAGTGAGAGCAGATTTTCCAAAGACTTGACTGCTTCGTACGCCGACCACGCCGAAGGCTGCGAAGCTTCCCGAGCGCTCCCCATCAGGGTCATTCTCGCGTGCGTTGGCTGGCGTTGCTTGTTCTCCCATCTCTTTGGCATCATTAAACGGCACATATAATCTCGGCTGCCGGGGCTACCTACGCGGCTAGGTGTACGTACTAACGAAGCTTCCCGTGCTCCCGCCAAAATTCACCACCACCGCACGCACACACTCGGTCTCCAACGCTGGATCGAGCCGTACGTCAAGCTCAACGTGGCTGTCTTCTTTTTCTTTCCCCATCGCAGAATCAGAACCAGGAATCCAGTTATCCACAGTCATGGCTGAATCGAGCGGCGAAGTTGGTAAGGTCACCATCTGTCACCCCAAAGGACACACCAAGAAGTCTCGCGATGTATTGATGAATGTTTTGGAGCGCGATCCTGTGACTAACCAACTGGTCTCCATTCGTCTCCATCTCTTGCAACAGGCGCCCCAAGCTTAAACCTCACACCGGATGAGAAGCGTGTCTACGGGCAGCTCTTCCGCCAAGCTGATACGGAGAGCGTGGGAGTCGTTACTGGCGATGTCGCCGTCAAGTTTTTCGAAAAGACGAAGCTAGAGTCGACAATTCTCGGAGAGGTTCGTCACTTCGCATCAAATCAGCTTGCTTGACTGCATGCGGAATACTGACAGCGCATCCGGACGACCAAAAGATATGGCAAATCGCAGATCGAGAAAACCGAGGCTTCCTGACTCCGGCCGGATTTGGTGTTGTCCTGCGCCTCATCGGCCACTGCCAGGCCGGCCGCGAGCCCACTGCCGAGCTTGCGCTGCAACCGGGGCCATTGCCACGCTTCGATGGCATCATCATCCCGAACCTGATCCCGCAAACAACAGGCCCAAGCGCAGGCACCCCATCGCCTCTCCAAGCGCAGGGCACGGGCGGCAGCAGCGGGGGGCCGATCCGAATCCCTCCGCTGACGCCCGAGAAAGCAGCACAGTTCGCTGGCCTGTTCGAGCGACAGAACCTGACTCCCGGGAACATGCTGCCCGGTGACCAGGTCAAGTCCATCTTCGAGAAGTCTGGACTGCCGACGGAAATACTGGGCCGCATCTGGCAGCTGGCCGACACAGAGCAGCGAGGGGCCCTCGTCCTGACCGAGTTCGTCATTGCCATGCACCTGCTCACGTCGATGAAGGCGGGCCAGCTGCGAGCTCTTCCGAACATACTTCCCGCGGCTCTGTATGAGGCGGCGAGCAGACGGCCTACGGGGATCCCGAGGCAGCAGCAGAGCCCTACGTCTGCAGGACCGCAGATGTCAGCCATCCCGAGGCAGCTGAGCGGGCAAGCCCAGATGAGGACTGGCAGCCCGCTTGGTCGAGCTCAGGCCCACCCACCGCCACCCCCGCCACCACAGCAACAGCAACAGCAAGGGGACTGGCTCGTCACGCCTACGGACAAGGCTCACTTTGACAAGTTCTACAGCGATCTTGACACGGACAACAAGGGCTTCATCACCGGAGTGGAGGCTGTCACTTTCTTCAGCCAGTCAAAGCTGCCGGAGGACACGCTTGCGCAGATCTGGGACCTGGCGGATACAACCTCGTCGGGTCGGCTGTCAAGGGATGAGTTTGCCATCGCCATGTACCTCATCCGCCAGCAGCGGAGCAAACGCGATGGCCCAACCCCTTTACCCGCCACGCTGCCGCCGAACTTGATGCCGCCCAGCATGCGCAACAAGCTAAGACCATCTACGGCCACGGCGCCTCCTGCCGCCGCTGCTGCTGCTATCGTATCCCCCTTCGACCTACCTATTCAGCAGCCGGCCCAGCCACCACCGCCAGCACAGCCTGCACAGTCCAAGTCTTCTGACTTCGATGACTTCTTCGGGCCTGCAGCGACCGTGCAGCAGCCCATGAACACTGGCGGCTCAAATGATCCATTTGGCAGCAATGCGAGTCCTGTACCTGCATCGCCCGCCAAGGCTTCTTCTCCCATAGCCCCCTCCTTCACCCCCTTCGTCCCATCCTCCTCGTTTGGCCGCACGCTTACCGTCCATGCAACTGGGAATTCGACCGGCTCAGCCAGCGCGTTCCCAAAGTCTCAGCCGGAGCAGGCCTCTCCACCCGTTCCATCTGCTTCGCCCTCCATTCTAGACCTGCTGTCAGGGGTTTCAGGGGGCCTGGATGACACGAGCAAGAATCTGAATAGCGTGGCCGCGGCCAGCACCACAAAAAGCGACACAGCCGAGCTGGCGAGTCTGTCAAATCAAATCAGCTCGCTCTCAAAGCAGATGCAAGACGTGCAGGGCCAACGGACCACAACACAGAATGAGATCAACCAGGCTAGCATCCAGAAGAAGACATTCGAACAGCGGCTGTCGCAGCTGCGCACGCTGTACGAGAAGGAGGCCAAGGATGTCAAAGCCCTTGAGGAACAGCTCAATTCGATGCGCAATGACAACAAGAGGATCCAGGTTGAGACGGCCATGGTCGAGGGCTCATATGAAGACCTGCAGAACCAGCACCGGCAACTGTCTGCCGCCCTCCAGGCCGACCAGCAGGAGAATATGAATCTTAGGGAGCGCATAAAGGCGGTCAACGGCGAGGTGGCCCAACTAAAGCAGCAGATAGAGAAGCTGAAGCTGGACGCCCGCCAGCAGAGGGGCCTCGTCGCTATCAACAAGAAGCAGCTGTCGACAGCCGAGGCCGAGCGGGACAAGCTCAAGTCCGAGTCGGAAGAGCTTGCCAAGAGCAACGAGGAGCTAGTGCGGCAGGTCAACACCAGCTCGCCCGTCTCCGTCTCGGCCCAGGTCGCGAGCCCGGCTCTTTCGACGGCCAGCGGCAACAACCCGTTCTTCAGGAGGACGGGCAGCACCGACATCATGGGTGCTTTCGCTTCCCCCCCGCCGCCGGCGAAGCCCTTGAGCAGCGACAAGTCGTTTGACGACGTCTTCGGCCCGTCATTGTTCCCCTCCACCAGCACTCCTCCTGCCACTTCCTTTCTCCCCCAGCACACGGGTGCATCGACCGGAAGCGGAAGCGCCGCCTCCTTCGCCACCCCGGCTACCTCCAACACCCCTACCGTGAGCCGCCAGGCCACGATGACTGCAGAGCCCCCGGCGCCCCCGGAGTCGCGCCAGATGAGCTCCAGCTACTTACCCTTCTCCGAGTTTGCCGAGTCCATCTCGTCATCCCGCCAGGTTTCTCCGCCTTTGAGCAGGATGGGCCAGGCAGACAACAGCTCGGTCGGAGAAACCCAGGCAACCGCCGTGGCGCCACCACCGTTAGAGCCAACGGCAACAGGGCAGAGCTCCGCTTCGGGATTGCAGTCGCAGCAGCCCAGTGACGCGCAGGCCTCAAGCCTAGCCGGCGCCATCTTCGACGGCATGTCGTCACCCCCCGACAGCAACAGCACACCAGCCCCTGCTCCGACCGTCAGCCAGGCGCGTGGTCACTCGGATAGTGTTAACGACCCCTTTTCTTCCCTCGATCAGGCCAAGGCCAAGGAGGATTTTGAGTCTGCCTTTGCGAGCTTCAAGAGCTCGCGGACAAAGTCTCCCGACTCCATCGGGAGCAAAGAGGCCGCTGCGAAGCCGTTTGCAGCCTTCGACTCGGAGTTTCCTCCCATCTCGGAGCTGGAGCGGGATGACGACGACTCGGAGTCTGCCAGCGACAATGGCGGGTTCGACGACGACTTTGCCCCTGTGTCACCTAGGGGGGTCTCGAAGACGGCCCCTACTAGCGTGCCGAGCACCGAGAAGGACCAGGCACCGGCCACGGCCCCGGCCCCGGCGCCGAGCGGAGCTGAAAGCGCCACGAGGTACGATCCGCTCTGATCTGCGGCGTGTGTATTATTTCCCGCTTCAGCTTGCAACGCCCCCCACTCCCCCAACCCCCTCCGCTTCGGGCCCTTTCCCCGGTCCTATTTCCCCCTGCCTGTCTATCTCCCTTTATGCCTCCACTCCACGGCGACTCTCCTTCCACTGACGCATGGTGCCTCTCTCTTGCCAGGGATCTTGCCGCCTCTCCGACTGCTGCCACCTCCTCGTCATCAGTCAGCACGGCCATGCCCACGCAACCCTCTACTGTGGATTCCATCTTCGGCTCCTCGATCCCGGCCGCGGCGCCCACTAGCCCAGGCACAGCAAAGAGTGAGACAGGGACGGCGCCGCCATCTCAGTCGCTGGCAAAGAAGCCATTTGAGGACTCGGACGACGACGACTTCGAGGGCCTCGAGGACGCCAGGGAGGGCTCCACGGCGGATGACGACTTTGCGAACATCTCACGCTCGGCCCTCGACGACTTTAACCCCGTTTTCGACTCATCCCCACCCAGGAGCCACGCCACCAAGAGCGACAGCTCCAACCAAGCCGGGGCTGGGGGTGCGCCCCACTTCGGTGCGGAGAACAGCAGCTTCGACTTTGTGAGCGGGAGCAGCGCGTCGTTGGGCAGCGGTAGCGGCGTCGCCGTCGGTGCGGGCGTCGCGACCGCCAGCAACGTGAGCGCCAACGGCTCTGCCACTGGGCTTGCCACCACCGGCGGCGCCGCCCCTATCACTGCCAAGGGCGTGATGGGTACTGGGTCCCGGTCCGGGTCCGGGTCTGGGGCGGGGGCAGCGGACAACCCCGACTGGGAGGCGCTTTTTGCTAGCCTCGACGAGCCCTCCCCCTCCCAGCCGCCCAATGCCACACCTATCGCACATGCCGCTGGGGCCGCCGCGCCTGCTTCAATGAGCCCGGCTGGGTCGCCGCCTGCGCCTGCTCCTGCTCGGCCGGCGGCAGCGGGGAGGGCGCTGACAGAGGAAGGGGAGCATGACGACCCCATACTCAAGAACCTGACGGGAATGGGCTACTCTCGCAACGATGCGGTGAGCGCGTTGGAGAAGTACGACTATAATCTCGAGAGGGTCAGTTCTCACCTGGCATTTCCGAAAACTCATCCAACCTAAGCCTCCGGTCTTCTCGCCTGACCCGAGACTTTTGATGCTGACTCTGCGGTTTGTACAGGCTGCCAACTACCTTGCTAGCCAGTCATGACGTATGACGTTGATGTGAAAGGGCTTGGTGGAGCCAGTCTGCTACGTCAATAACAACCTTTCATCAAAGTACCCACGATCCCAGTCATGTTCGCTTTCTTGTTTGCCGGGTTTCGACCCCTTTTGAAAATGTTTGATTTCGTTGTATGAGCGGGAGAGCACCTCATCACGATAATGCAATCTGTTCCCAAGAAAGAAGCGAAAGAGAGGTCTGCAGCTTGTCACTTCGGATGAGTTGCAGGGTTGCGAACCCGGAAGGAGAGAACCGCTTCAAGCTGCACCCCCCTTTCTTTTTTCTCTTTTTTTTTTTCTCTTCTTCTTCGCTTGTCCATACTGCGTCGCGACGCCACGGGCTTGTTTATTCTTCCATCTAGTCCTCATATACCTCCCTTGCGCTGCCGCAGTAACTCCCCCTACCTCTTCTACTACTCTGCGTTCGGCCCTCCTCTTCTCTTCCTCTAGATCTGAGCTCTCAGTCGCGAGACAGCCGGGTTGGCCGCCTACGAACCCGTCTCCGTTGATACATAGTATTGTTGTGATACCTGGAAGCATTGGGCTGGGACAAATTGCCATCTTCTTTTATTTTCTTTCTCCCGAGATCAGCGCCTCCCTCTCTCTGAATAGGTAGTTCAGCTGAAGATGGTTAAATAATTGCCACAAGCTGGATGGATCATCACGTGGTGTTCTGTCCTTTGCGTACGCCCCACCAAACGTGTGGGGACCCTGTCTAACTAACAGTCTTACACGCCACCCGCCCCCTGCAAATAATTTCTAGGCTCGAATTTCTCCACTGCTGGCCCCTCCGTCACCACTATCCGTAGAAAAATAGCCCGATGGTGCCCAGGAGAGTCATAAATAAAACTGAATGATTAAAAAAGCACCTGTCCCCCTATTATATCTCATACATCCATAGCAGCTAACATGGCCGACGACGAGGAGATATCTGTCTACGACGAGGTCGAGATTGAGGACATGACTTTCGACGAGACCCTGCAGATCTACCACTACCCATGCCCATGTGGTGACCGCTTTGAGATTGGCCTTGCGGACCTACTGGACGAGGAGACGGACATCGCCGTGTGTCCAAGCTGCAGCCTGATGATTCGGGTCATCTATGAAGTTGTAAGTCGCCGTTGGTTCTCTTTGCTGGTCCTCGCATTCAACTGGACGAGACTGACATGTTTCTGGACTCTTTCCCCCCCCTCTATTACGTCTTTGTTCAGGACAACCTACCAAGGCCAGATGCGGACAAGAAAGAGACGCCTGCGCCCGTCCCGGTCACTGCTTGAGATGCCTGGCTACCTAGGTAGTCCTTTTTGATGAAGAAGAAGAAGAAGAAGAAGGAAAGAACGCCATTATTACGCTTTCTTTTTCAATGCTATCTTGCGGTCCCCGTCGACAACTCTGCGGTGATAAAAGCAGAGAGAGGCATGTGACAGACAGAGCCGCCCTCTCTGAGGCGCAAGCGGGAGCGATTCTTGAACTTCTTGAACAACCACATAGCCTTGCCTCCTACCGAGCCCCGTCAGCCGCCAAAGAGCATGTGATTAAAGAAAAAAAGGCAACAAAAGAAACAACAGGCCGGGATTCTCATCAAAGCCAAACCCCCGTTTCCCCTCCCTCGTCCATCTGCCCCCTCTTCCCTCGCTCCTGTCGTTCGTGGGCCTTCAAAAGGGGGATCACAGCCCCAGCAGGCCCAACCCGCAAGCCACAGCGAGCCCCAGCGCCGCGCCTCGCTCGCAGACGAGCTGCCCAGCCGCAGCCGTCACGATGACCGGCGCAGCGGTGGTGCTGGTGGTCATGTTTGACGACGAGTAGGCTGTTGTTGCTTTTGGCGGTCAGTCGTCATCATCATAGATGTTTTCTTTTTCTTCCTTTTTTTTTTTTGTTTTTTTTTGGGGGGGGGGCTTTTGCGAGAGAAGGGAAAGAGGAGGAAGAAGAAAAGGCAGACCCGGAGAGAGGGGCGGGGGAGAGAGACTGTGAAATGGAATGGGAGAAAAAAAAACACACCTGGGGTGGACAGAGAAGTTCAGTACGGGGTGCATAACTCACAGGTCCAGGCCGCCGTCGTCTGCTCCGGGATGGGCAGCTCGAGGGTCGTGGTCACCCCTTTGGTCAGGACAATGGTGGTGGTTCCCACCGCCGGCTGGTGGGCGTCGGCGGGGGCCTCGTGCCCTTGGTCGCGATGGACGTGTGAGCGGGCCAGGACGGTCGAAGGGAGGGAGAGGGCGGCGAGGGCGGCCGTCGCTAGGATGAGGATCGACTTGGAGGAGAGCATTTTTTAAATATTTTGTTTTATTTCTTTTGTCTTTGGCTCCTTTATATTTTGGAGATGGGACCCGAAAGTCGACTGGATAACTGCGGGACTCGGACAGTGACCGTCCTTCGACTGTTAAACAAAAATTATTCTCGTTCGGTTTCTTTTGGTTTGTGGGCAGCTATAATGTGGCAGCAGGCTGATAAATCGACGGATCAAGTCGTTCAGTATCTGGGTACGGCAGAAATAGGCACATCTGGCTTGAAGAGAGAAAGGGACGGAGAGGAGAGCAGAACGGGACGGGGGCATCTATAACCGTGAGAAAGGCGCCCATCACACATATACTTTTTCCCTCATGTGCACCGTAGCTCTGGCTCCTACTCCCGATGGTGGCACCGTCTTCAGATGAAAAGGGGGTTGGAGTAGCAGTTGTGCGATTCTCGGACGAGGCAAGCGGGTAGGGAGTCAAATGAGGTCGACATACCGTCGTGTCTGTTGTACCGTCCAACCACAGTCATCTTGCTGATCTTGTCTAGGTACCCATTCCTATCCCCCGACCGGTGCTCAATCTCACATCGTGTCATATCGTGTCATATCAGGCGGGGTCCCAAGGTCGCTCTTGGCTTTAAAAAAGAACTAGCCCGATCACGAGCGGTCGGTACAGGTGACACTATCCTATCTACAAAAGGCGAAACAGTGCTATTCCCTAAGAGGTGGCTGGAACCGTCGGAGCTGTGACATTCAGGGAGGTGACACGGCGGTTGATCAGGCTGGCCGAGTTGAACATGGGTCAAACTGCCCGGACTGAGTTCTTGGAGAATGGGGAGTGCTGATTGAGGACTAGATAGAAGAGATTGGTGACATTAAAGAGTTGAGAGGATGGGAAGTTCACAGTCCAGTCAAGAGCACGAGAGTTCCAACCCATCTATTTTAGGGTCTGGAAGAACTGTCTGATAGCCAACGAGAGCCCTCCACCTTCTAACTCCCAGCTCTTTCCAACCCCATGAGCGGGTGATAAAAGGGGGCCACAAGCATCCTCAATGATGAACCAGGAGCGGTTCGTATCAAACCATGTTTCCCGGGACACCATTCTACACAGACAGCCGAATGAAACGCAAGCAAAATAGCCGACATGATATGTGCGATTGTGAGAGATCACACCAGGAAGGGGATCTCACAGGAAGTGACGCAAAATCTCCCGCCTCCGTCCCATCACTCAGTACCTACCCATGATCGGTTCTGCAAGACCAAGACCGGACCCCCTTCTGACATTACGGATGACCACCAATATAGAGAGATGCCTACCTCCTTGGTAGGGACAAACACAAGCGCTCTTTGGAGTTTTCACACCCCGACGTCCGATTGTCCGGCTTCCAGCCACCGGCTAGCCACCAAGACACCAGTCGCCAGTCACTACCTAGTCCACAGTCACCAGTCACCACCAAACCAATGAGCCCGTCCTAGTAAGTGGCCCGGCCAGCGGCTTCTCGGGTGGTCACCGTGACACCTGTGTCCTGTCTCTCCCCCTTCACCTCATCTTCTTCCGTGGGGTACACATTTTCCACGAACACACACGAAACGGTCACGGAGACACTCTCGTGTCGAAGACCCAACCAAACATGTGACCTACTAAGGTCTGCACCTCCACTGTGCCTATCTTCCCTCTCTCTCTCTCTGTATAGTTTTTTCTGCTGTTGCTTTTGTCTATCTACCAAGCTAGCTGGAAAGGGGGGTGGGGGAGAAAGGAGCAAGGCACACCAGACAATGACCAAAAAAAGAATGGAAGACATCAAATAGGAGTAAAGCCAGAACAGGAGGAGTGTGAATTCCCCACCATTGCATCCCATTTACCCACCCCTCATCTTCCTGGGCCGCAAAACGGAAAAAACACCAGGCCTCACGAACCCTCAGCCACATTCTCAAAATTAAAAGTAGGCTGCCCAGGGACGGCCCCGTCCGCCACAGCAGCGGTGACATCGACCTCCCTACCCCCGTCGCCCAGCAGCCTCCCCTTCCTGCTCCCCTCCGCGACGGCCACCACGTCGACCGAGACGCAGCCCGCGGTCCTCTTGAGACCGGGGACCATGGCCAGCAGGGTGGCCTGCTCGTCGAAGGCGAGCCTCCGTTCCAGCACGGCCGAGGCGTCCTCCCCGGCCTGCAGCCGCCTCTTGAGGTTCTGCACGAAGGGCATCGCCTTCTTCATCTCCCCCATCCGGCCGATGCGCTGCCCGAGCTCCTTCTCGTCCCCGGCCGCCTTCTTGGCCGGGTCCCACATCTCCCTGACCAGGTCGATGTACTTCTGCTGCCACGACGGGAACGCCTCGGCCGTGAAGATGGTCAGCCGCTTGGGCCTCCTCGGGTCGAACTGCACCTCCTTCCCCTTGGCCTTCTTCTTGAGCTGCGCCGACTCGGCCGAGTTGACGTTGGACGACGTCGCCCGCACGTACTCCCTCGCCGCCGTGAGGGCAGGATCGGCCGCGGCAACCTCGGGCCAGCGCGCCCTCTGGACCGTCTCCTCCTTGCCCAGCACCTCGAGCCAGACGTACTCGGCCCAGTGCGGCGCGATCGGCACCAGCACCAGCGCCTGCAGCTCCACGTAGCGCATCACCACGTCCCTGTGCATCCTAATGCCCGCGGCCGCGCATGCCTCGCGGTAGAAGCTGACCGCCGTGGCGAAGTTGTACCACCCGGACTGCAGCGCCAGCTTGTAGTTGGTCTCCTCGTAGTGCCTCCTGGCCTCGGCCACCAGGAGGTTGAGCTCGTTGGCGAAGAGCGCGTCCTGGAACCCGTTGAGCTCGCCCGTCCTCAGCTCCGCCGCGTTCCTGACCGCCTCCTCGATCCACTCCCTGGCCGTGAAAAGCCGCAGGATGCTGTTGTCGGCCACGTCCTCGTCGAAGTTGGCGTCGTTAACACCATCCCCGGCGTCCGCGATGGCCATCCGGAGCGCGTCCGCCCCGTACTTGCGCGTCGCCTCGTCCAGCGTCATGAAGTTGCCCGTCGACTTGCTCATCTTCTCGCCGTTCATCATCAGGTGGCCGTTGACCCGGAACGACTTGGGCCAGTACTCCCGCGGGAAGAGGGCGATGTGGCAGTAAATGGCGAATGTGAGATGGTTGCCGATCAGGTCCTGTTTTCAAAAAAAGAGGAGGCGAGATATAACCGGTCAGTGATGTTGTATGTTTGCTTGTCAACCTGTCTATCACCAAGCCCTTCTGTTGCTTACCTTTCCAGACACCCGCAGGTCCAGGGGGTAACTGTACTCAAACTCCCTCCGCATCGACTCGAGCGTGGCCCGGGGGATCTTGCAGGCGGCCAGCAGCTCCTCGTCCAGGCCGCGACGGCAGAAGACGTAGTCCCAAACCTCGTCGATCATCTGCTCGGGCTCGATGTCCCCGCTCCCCTTCTCTCGGCCGAACAGGTCCTTGTGCAGGTAAGGGACCAGAGTGTAGTAGGCCATGTAGACGGTCGAGTCGCTCAGGGACTCGACCAGGAACTTGGGGTCCCAGGGCAGCTTTGAGCCCAGGCCGTAGGTGCGCGCGCAGGCCCACTGGTTCAGCCAGTTGAGGGAGCCCCTGAAGGCGTGCTGCGTCTCCGGGTTGTACGTGTCCAGTCCCTCGCCGTCCGCGTTCTCCACGAACTCGAGCGCCTCCTTGCGCCACGACTCCTCGCCATAGTCGAGGTACCACTGGTCCAGGTTCGCAACGATGCACTCGTCTCCGGACCGAGACACCACCTTGTTCTCGGGCTCCGCATAGGCGAACGCGAGGCCCTGGTTGATAAGGCCCTGCCTCACCTTGGGCTTGGCCGCCTCCACCTTCTCGCCCGCGAACTCGCCCACCTTCATCGTGCCTTGGTAGTACCCCTCTTTGTAGGCGAGCTCTTTGGCCTCCGTGAGCTGCTTCACGTCCTTGGGCGACGCGATCTTCAGCTTCTTGACCAGGAAGGGTGCGCAGAGGTCGCCGTATGACGGGGTGTCGATGATGGGGTGGATCTCCAGCTCGGCCCACTCCTTCTTGATCCCGTAGTAGTCGGCCTTCTTGGCGAGCTCCATGACCGTTGCGTAGTCGTCGGGCGAGTCGCTTGGAACAGAGGTGACAACTCCCGTGCCCTTGGTCTCCTTAACCGTCTCCATGGGGAGGATCCGGACCTCCTTGTGGACCGACAGCGGCGCGTTCACCAGCGTGCCCACCATGTCGGAGCCCACAATCTCCGCCAGCTTCTCAGGCACGACCATGTCTTGGTCCAGAAGGCCCTGGAAGGCCATATTCTTGGCTGACCGCTCCGTGATGACGAAGTACTCCTTCTCCGAGGCCTTGAACAGGCCATACCTCAGTTTAGGGCCGACGAAACAGCACGTCTGGCCGTACATGGTCTCTGGCCGCAGCGTGGCCGGGACGAGGAAGACGCTCGCGTCGCTAGGCACCTTCCCCTCGATGGCCGCTGCCGCCTTGGGCGACCACTCCATAACCTTCAGCTTGAGAGCCGTGTACTCTTGAGGGCCGACACCCTCACCCTCGCCTCGGTCATGATCCATGCACGGCTGGCCGTCCTTGACCGAGTAGATTGTGTACCTCTTGCCGAACTTGATCTTGTTAAGATCCTTCAGGCGATTCATGGTCCAGCGCACAAAGGCGTCGTAATAAGGATTCGCGTCCGTCGTCACGAACTGCCGCCTCCAGTCGATGCGGGCACCCGTAGCCTTCAGGTGGTCGTGGCACAGGGGCGGGAAGTAGTCGAGCCAGTACTGACTGTCGGCGAACCGGTGGATCTCCTGCCTGGGGATCCCGATCGACTCCATGATCTGGAACTGATACTTCTTCTTGACCGTCTTCGCGTTTGCTTTACCCTTGGTGGCCGTGAACTTTGTCAGGTCCTCCCTCTTGCTGGGCGCGGGCTGCTTCGGGGCCTGCTTGACCTCCTCAGTCACCACGACCTCCTCCTCCTCTTTGTAGCGCTCAAACTCCTGGCCGAACATCTTAACCTCGTCCGTGAGCTTGTCGGCGCAGGCCTTTATGGGCAGGCCCGTGCAGTGGTAGCCCTGTGGCCAGAAGGCCCTCTTGCCCTGCATCCTCGAGAATCCCATCTGGAACTCGACCTTGCTCATGGTGAAGTAGTGGCCGATATGCAGCACTCCGTTCATGTAAGGGTAGGCGATGGTGCCGTAGAACTTGGGGTATTTCGCCCGAAGCTCGGCAGCCGATATCGAGTCCAAGGGCTCGTCTGTCGTGCTCGGCGCGTCAAAGCGGAACACCTCTTCCTCGTGCCATTTTTGTTGGTATTTCTTCTCGACGACCACGAGGGCGGATCGCTTTTCAGTCTGTGGTGTAGGGTTGGTAAGAGTTAGATTCAGGTCCTCCGGTTCCTCCAGGTCCTCCAGGCTCTTCATCTGCACGTTCTACTATCTGCCATGTTTGAGCCCGAGCTCGAGTCACTCACCCCTTTCAACTCCTTCGTCTTGGAGATCTGCAGCCCGTCCAGGACGGGTAGGGGTTCGGTTGCTGACATGGTGTGTTTGTTTTGATATATGACTTGAGATAGTGTGCAAAGAGGAACAAGAACTCCTTTGATGCGCTTCTCCTGAAAATGAGTCAAATCCAGCAGCTGGCTGCTTGTTCGGTCTTGAGAACGGTTGCACAAAACCGATGGTATTTTTGCACTACCAGCTTGAGTCACTCGAAAAATGCCTGGTACGTACCCAAGGCAGGGACCTGCGACAAGAGGACTTTTTGGAGGGGAAAAACGCGGGGTGGAATTGAAATGTGGCTCAGCTCCGTCCCACTCATGCAGGGGTTCCGGGCTCCAGCCACAGAGACCACAACCCCCGGTGTGGCGCGCCTCTTCAACCTTCTTTTTTTTTCTCGTGATCGCGCGATGTTCATCGCATCTATGAGATCAGCCGCGATCACAACCAAATATCTGCGGCAACGATGTTCGGCACACTCATCAGGAGGCTGCCGGCCACGCCGCGGCCGCAATTGACCGCCTTTAACAATCCCTACAAGACCAAGAAGATTTGGCCACCAGACTTCACTAAACTGTCGCCCCAGACGCAGCTCAAGTTCGAGAAGAAGTACAAGAGGAGGGTGCTGCTGCGCTCCGCCCGGCCGAGGTTCCACAAGGTCATCAAGCTCGCTCAGCTGTTCAGTGTAGCATGTGCGTGTCTGGCCATCCATCCTTTGGTACTATGAAGTTGCCCTGACTGACTTCAATAATTACTGCGCAGTCGTTCTTGTCTATAGTGTGCTCTTCATGAAGTGGGAGCCTGAGACAGTCAATCCCTTCGCCGGAGTATGTACCCAGTTGGCTGCTTTCCTATGTGTCCACTGTGCCCACCGTGCCTACCGTCCCCTTGACCCCTTCTTCACTAACTGACTCCTAATAGATCAGGAGCAGATTCTGGGAGATGTTCGGCTATGTTGAGGACGAAAGGAAAAAGGTGAAGAAACCGCAAAAGAGCAACAGGGAGCTTCTTGAGCATCCTCGCTAAGACTCGTGCCATTTATCTCACCGTGACTGCGGCAAGGCAGATCCATGGTTGTATATACCCTGCATGACATGGAGTTCAGGCGTTTGTTGCATTTCCTAGGACCTAGGGGTTTCTGTACTTCTATGTGGCGTCCCCGTCTGATTCCAGCAGCATCTTCTCCCCTGCCTTGGCTCACTCCTATCCTGTTAAACCCCACTGTCATGATTCTAGTCTACCATCCCCCCAAGCCTGGTATCATTTGTGACTTACTTCCCGCTGCTACTGGCGTGCGTCTTCTGGCTCTCGCCGTCCTTAAAAAACAACGGTATCAATGCTTTCACAGTGGAGGATTCAACCCCTGAAGAGCCAACATCGCAAAGGTTCGTGAAGTTGTCAGTCACTCGCCCTCTCATGTCACGTCCGATCACCTCTCGTCACCTCCCATGCCACACCCCGATCCCCAGCCCAGCTCCCCTCCCCTCGTTGACGGGCCTCTTGGCGACCGTCCCCTGCGCCCGCACACCGGCCACGATTCGGTCGAGGCTCGTCTCTATAACGACCCCTCCATTGATCATCTCTCCCAGTGTGGCATGCAGCGTCTCAAAGTTGAAGATGAGGTCCAGCTCGCACACGTTCTCGAAGAGCTTATCAAGCGCCTCGACATAGACCTGGATTAGGTCGATGAGCGCCAGGGGGCTCTCGGTCGCGGTCGATATGACGATGAAGAAGAGCGTTGCGTAATGCCGGTAGGTCACGAGCGAGGGCACGTCGTTCTGCTCCTCTGAGGACGACGATGACGAGGACGTCCCTGATGCAGCCAAGAGGGGTGGTAGGGGCAGGAAGTTGCACGACCCAGACGAGCGGTTCGAGACTAGCGTGAATATCTCCGAGATGAGCCGTTGTTGCATGCTCGTTTCCTGTGACGGGGGGGCGGCAACGTAGCCATTGTCAGCGGGGGTCGGGGGGGCTTTGGCCTTGCCTAAGCCCAGGCGGAGTGTGTCCCTGTCGGAATACTCACCAGTTGAGTGTAAAATTTGGTCAGCCGAGGCTGACCTTGGCCGTTAAAGACCAGAAATGCGTTTATCATCTTTGAGACGTAGATCTCGCGAGTAGCAAAATATAACGGCCCCCTAAAGGTGAGAGACTCGACTCTGAAGGAGTGGAGGAAAGTGGCCACAGAGAGCACAAAGTTGCTGTGATGCCGTAGGCGACGACGGCCTGGTTTTGTGGGGCATGGCATCCGTACCTACGTTCGGTGATCGCGGGTTGCGCCGTGGGTGCAGCCAGCTGAAAGTCTTGGCATGGCGCCAGAAGCTGGAGGGGTGGCATTATCGCCAGCACAGACCACCCTTCTTCCATCGTGCGTGCGGCCCTTGATTCCCAATTGCTCCCCCCAAGCTTCAACAGCTTCGGTCCATTGCGCCTGAAATCTCCTGTCTATCTTCATTGGTGGGGTGTTAATTGATCTGCAATCTACAAACGGTTGAGGTTCGAGTATCAACTCATTCTTTCCTTCCAGCCGCGGCGCATTTCATTACGTCTCATCATCTCACGACGCCTTCAGCCACCACCAAACTCCCTCATACTTCTGCAACACTATAGCTTTCCTTGGCGAGTCTCCCTCCTCCGAAAATGGCTCGCCTCTACTCCAACTTCTTACGGTCGCTCCACCGCGGGGCCGTGCCGTTCGCCCGCGGCGCCATCCGGCGGCCACTTCTCCGGCCAGTCGCCGCCCCCAAGACATCTCCCGCCGCCGCAGCCGCGGCCTCCCTCCCCTTCCGGAGATGCATGGGCACCAGCGCGAGCAGGAATAAGGGCATCTCCCCGGAGTCGGAGGAACCGGTGCTGAGGGAGCCCGAGCACGTCGAGGTGCCCATGACTACCGCCCCGCTCGAGGAGGCCGAGTACCACGAGCTGGCGGACGTGTATCTCGAGGTCGTGCTGAGCAAGTTTGAGGAGATTCAGGACCAGCGACCGGAGGTCGATGTCGAGTATTCGGTATGACTGTGTGGCTGGCTCCTGTTTGTTGAACAAAAAATCCAAGCAAAAAATAAGAAGAAAAATGCTGCAAGAAAGGATGGTCACGACGCCGGTAAAATGGGACCTGACGAAGCAGAATATTTGCTAACAAGATGTGTTTTGTTCGATTTCTTTTCATGCACGCAATAGGCTGGCGTCTTGACTCTCAACTTCCCACCCTTGGGCACGTACGTCATCAACAAGCAGCCGCCCAACAAGCAGATCTGGCTGTCGTCGCCCGTCTCAGGCCCCAAGCGGTACGACTGGGTCGTCATCGGGGACGGCCAGAACGAGAAGGAGGGCACCGCCGCGGGTGACTGGGTCTATCTGAGGGACGGCACGTCCATGAACGACCTCTTTTTGGAGGAGCTCAAGGTAGACGTCACCATCTGAGCAGTCATCTACGGCCGATGCCATACTCTTTCTTCCCGCTCATACTATGTTTTCTGTACTATTCCCCATATCAAGGTTCATCCCCTATTCTGTGGGTTGTTTTATTAACAGGCATCAGGAGGCCTTTTCGACTGCGTTGCGCTATTTCCTCAATGATTCTTCTCAAAAGGAGGCAGGAATCAGTACAGCTTACGGAGCTGGAGACGCAGAGATCTATCAGGAGTGTCGTGTGTTTTCTCGAGAGCAGAAATCTCATCCAACATTGAAAGGGAACACCTCTCAAGTTCTTGGTATTTTTGAGTGAGATACGTATCCTTGAACCACTCCGCACTGTCCGGGTACTGAAGAGGCAAATTTCGATCTTGACTTTGATTTTCTTTTACAAAAAGGTCCTTTACTTCAGTTGAGATGATGCCGTGTCCATCGACGTCCCTTGTTCTCTGGGTATCGTCTCGTCGTCATCACCTTCCCGTTTCCTTCCTAGGTGTTTTCCTCGTTGGTATTTACCACTTTTTCATTGTTCCATCCGTACTGTTCATCCATCCAAGCCTCAGGTCTTTAAACTCGCCAGCATGGCCCGCAGTGACACCTGGGCACCATCTCCGAGTGAGAGCCAGGACAAGAAGATGCGTGGGTTGGTAGAGGGTAGGCGGATAGGCTACAGTTGAAAGGGCACTTCCGCGAGCAGACATCCGCTGAGGATGGAAGGAGGGGGGAGACAAAGAGTATTCTATGGAATTCTCAGTATTGCTGCTCTGATTCTACATCCCAGTTGACTCTGCTCGACCCAGCAACAGTATTCAGTTGCTATGTTTACGTATTTTATAAAATGGAGAAGCAACTTCGTCCAGTCATTCTTGTTTCGAGAGAAATACGGGGAGAGTGCCAGTGAGCCGCGAGTACTTCAGAGGACAATATACTATGTGGGTAGGGCAGCGGGTAGGACAACGGGTAGGCAAGAAGAGTCCCCTTAGATGGCAACCTAGGCCGCCGCGAGTGCGCAGGTGTTGTCCGAGCACTTCATCTTTACCCTATACGCGGCTAGCCCATCTGCCTAGGCCTTGATGGTTTGACTGGTTTAGCTGGGAAGATTCGCCTTCCTCCGTTTGCGGACGGAGCACCTACCTATTATTCGTGACTACCTCGGTCTGTTTTGTAGTACAATCATGTAGGCCTCTTGGGTATTTGAATAAGGGACAGGCCCGCTTCAAAACGGTTAAAGAATGTAAGTCAATGTAAAGTTATTTCGGTGGAATAACTTCCATGGGCCCTAGAGGAACTGAGTGGGTGAGCAGTTCTTCCAAGGATGGGACAATGAGGCTGTCGCGGGGGTTACCCCATAGAAAAATTGGGAATAAGCTTTGAAGATGGCGCTTGCTTAGGCTCGTATGTGCAAGATTTACTTTTGTGGATCGATACATGCGTTAATCATATCCGCCATCGATGTTAACTGGATAAGAATTCTGGCTGCGTAGATGGACTTGATTAAAACAGACGATGGACTGCCCATATGCACGAGTCCCTCTGACACATCCCGTTTTGGGCATCGAAGACCCTCATTCTAGATCGCAACAGGCCTAATTGGACACGCACACCTGCATTTATTTGCTGCCTTAATACCACCAAATAGGCGAGCATGCGGCATGATTGCCTGAGTGAGTTGTAGTGCCGGTGGAGACTAGTTGCCAATATTTGAGATGCGGCTGAGCCCGAGAGAAGGAAGACTTTATACCGAGGCTCTAGGACTAGGCTCTAGGCTCAAGAAGCCGCCGCTCTTCAGAAAGAGCAAAGCCACTTACGCCAACCCGTTCCAATTCGCAGCTTGCTGCTATCAGGTCGAATCTTTGCTTCTCCTCTTCGGCGCTGTAAAGAATTCCGTGCCTCTCCCATCACTGTCAGTCAGTACGCATCCCTGATAAAGGTCATTACTACTACCATGAGTGGCCCACCACCAATTCCACGCCGGCCAGCAGACTGGTCCAGCCTCCAGGCGAACGCAGCGACACTACCGTCGCCGCCGCCGCTTCCACCAAGGGGAGCACAATGGCAGGGAGAACAACTCCCTCCTCCGCCTCCCCAGCCGGCGCGACCGCAACCTCAGCAACAGCAGCAGCAGCAGCAGAGCCCTGCGCAAGAACATCAATCGCGGCAAGAGCAGTACCAATGGACCACCCTCTTTTACCTCGATGGCCAGCCCATGCCCATCTTCGACGCCCTAATGAACGCCTTCTTCACTGTCTTGGACCCGCAGAACACGGGCGTCCTCACGCCCGAGGTCTTCAGCTCCTGGCTAGAGATGAACCAGATGCGGACAGACGAAAACCTTTGTACGTAGTAGTGGCAATTCAACCCGATGCGTGATGAGAGGCATTGTCGGACTTGTGGTGAATCCCTTCGGAGTCCCCTATAATCGGTCTCCTGTCTTCATCTCCTCTCCTATCACCGCCTCTAGGCTCCCGTACCCTTTGCGAGAGGAAATTGTGAAGTATAGGGAATGAGAGAGAGCGAGATGAGGGGCGAGACTGACTGCCTATCGCGTTCATCCACTATCCCAAAACAAAGGGAAGTCACAAGTCATCAAGCACTCCTCCCCAGGAGCGGGTGGGTTCTTTGCGGCTGAGGACATGGCCGACTTCGAGCTCAAGGCCGTGTACGAGGCATACTACTTCGAGCACAACGTCGTGGTGCGCAACCCGAGCCGTCGACAGCTGCCGCACGGCGGGATGCCCCTGCTGACGAGGAAGGGGTTCATCGACTACATGGCAGCCGAGATGGCCGGGGGGCCGGAGCCTAGGTGGAGGGGGTGAGAGCATATTCCCGCGTCCCCGCCACCCAACATTCTCTCTTCCTGAGCAAAAAAAAAGGAGAAAAAGGAAGAAAAGAAAGAGAA
Source organism: Pseudohalonectria lignicola (assembly GCA_003049395.1). Classification (NCBI taxonomy): domain Eukaryota; kingdom Fungi; phylum Ascomycota; class Sordariomycetes; order Magnaporthales; family Ophioceraceae; genus Pseudohalonectria; species Pseudohalonectria lignicola. Next base: position 61,002 of record PYSP01000099.1, on the reverse strand, counting down.
ACAGAAAAAAAGAGAAATCTACCCTGTGCGTCGCTCCCAGCTGACATTGAAGCTACCCCCCATTGCTTGTTCCCTGTCAGCCTCCAAGCCGCACTAGAAAGGTACGGCGTCTGGCGCGAGATGGGCGCCGTGCCACGGTCCGTCTTCCCGGACGCCTGCCCGCCGCAGCTGCAGGCCCGGATCGACGCGGCCAACAGGCGGAGCCACGCCACGGCGCAGGAGCGCATCACCGCGTCCCGGGTGCGGGCCGAGATCCAGGCCCAGGGCAGGAGGAACGCCGAGGAGCTGGTGGGGGATTACCGGTATGTGTGGAGACCTATCTGAGATCAGGGAGGGGGAGGGTGTTCTCCACTTCTCTTTTTCTTTTGACTTGATGGCGACGATAACATACATGCCTTCTCTTCCTTGCTGCGTGGGCCTCCCTCACGCCCTCCCTGCCTGTCTGCCTGCCTAATCGCCCACCTGCCTACCGTCTCGCCTCCTCGCTACTGTACAGGCGGATAGGGTAGTGCATAGTGTGTGGTGGGATGGGGGCATCAGACAGAACTACCGGACATAGGTTGGATGAGGGCTCCGGGATGTCTGAAGACTGAGCACGACCTAGTTGAGCTCCGCTTGTTTTGCCTCCCAGCATCACATGTCACGTCCGATGACCTCTTAGACCCGTCCTAAAGGAGGGGAGGAAAACAGGCTGCAATGAGAGACACGGATGCAACGCAACGAGGTGATGGGGATGGTGGCGGCGGCGGATGGACCAGAATCACGACTTCGCTTTTCGATGGTAGTTACTTTCACAAACATGTTCCTTATGCTCGCATGTGTATCTCCCTCCCCTCCCTCCTCCCCCCAAGCCAGCCCCGTGGCAGCAACGTAGTAAGAGCCCAGCCCGTGAACAACAAGAACCGAGACATTTTAAGAACAAGATGGACGGTCGAGGTCGCAGCAGATGCTCAAACTGCAAGCAAGGTAGAACGTTAATGATCCGCCGAAGCCGATAGGTCGAACCACGGGACCCGAGCCCCTCGGACTCCTACTCCGTCCTGCCAATGCTACGCAGGCGAATGGCATGGCCTGCCTCTTCGCGTATCTCCCTCTTGGTGCAGGGGTATACTGCGTCCGCCGTACGGGGATGCAGTGGCATGGGAATGATTGCGTGCATCTGATTCTATCTATCCGTATTGTCCCTGGCGGAACAGGCGGCAGTAGCAGCGGTAGCGGCAGCGGCAGCACGCCCTCAGTAGCCCGCCGGGTTCCGTGGCATTTTCCGCTGCTGATAGTTCCTTGCCTGATTATCTCTCCCCTGGGGTCTTTCCGCAAGACCTACTGGTACTGCGTAGCCATCGTATCACCTTGGCCCCTTTGGCATTGCGACAGGGTTTCTCTAGATCGTGTGGCCCGCGTATAAACCGATGAAGAACGGAAGACCCATCTCGACACATACACATAGCAATAAGCGAGGGGGGAAAAAAATAAAATCGAACCTTTGAAGAGGCGGTACGGAGGTAAAGGCGTGATGTGATACGACGCCGTGAAGCCACTGGGCCATTTGGATGACGACGCAGTGGGTGGCGTAATCACCACCATGACCCAGGATGGAAAGGGGCTGCACACAATAGGTACGCATTTCCCCTCTCCTTTGTTTTTAATTTTTTCAATTTTTGGTCCTTAGTTGTAGGTTTTTGTTGGGCGGTGTTGGGGCTGGTATCTTCTAGGGGTATTTGGGGTGAAAATCAGCAACACACCATCTGGGGAAACCGTATGATGAATCGCCACCGAATGTCACCATCTCGTCGCGTACGCAGCCTGTTTCATTCCCCTTCCAGCAGATCAAGTCGCAAGATTAGAACATGTCGTTGTCACGAACTTCCCTTGGGGCTTATTGACTGTTACGTTTAGGCAAGGTGGGATACAGGCGGGGTCGGAAGTCGGTTGCGACTGGAGAGATGGAAAACTGGGGCATATCCGTAGTAGCATGCATGACCGTCTGAGGGCAACATGTACGGACTACGTACCAAGGGATGCATTAGCAACGGAGAACTAACGAGGTGTGGCTGCAGAATTGTCTTGAATATCGACGAACAGGCTTCTTTTCTTCTGGTAGCCGTCTCAGCTGATATTCTGTGTACCTTGACAAGGGCGTAGGGTGTCCTCCTGATAACCAGGCAGCACAGAACCTTGTTTGGCTGGTGGAGAGGAGCTTGGTAGATAAGTGAGTGAGTGATTGAGTGGGTATGCGTATTACGTGTGGGAGAGAGAGGGGGAGAGTTTGTGTGTGTGAAATGATAGCTACCCACTAGCTAATTTGGAGGCACACACACCAAGCCAGTTCGGACAGGGGTTGCTTGGGTAGACAGTCAGCAGCCACTTCACTGCACTCCTGAGCAATTTATTCACCATCCTTTCTCAAAGACAAAAACAGACCTTGGACAGGTTCGTATTTCGTGGTGGTGGGAGATCAGCCAGCCAAGAGATAACGAGCCTTGCTTAAACTGGGAAGAGTAGCGGCGCGGAAACAAGGCGGGGGACGAGAGGAGCAGAAGAGAGAAACAAACATGTGTGGACAACCCGACATAAAGTGCGAGACGCCTGGCACCCTGATCACATGCGGGCTCATGTGGCCTGAAGGAATATGTAGGTGTGTGGTGCAGCAACGGCAGGGTGAGAAGGGTCCAAGCATCCAAGGTGTGACGGATTGTGACAGCGTCTGTCCGCATGCAAGAGGAAGGGGCATCAAGCAAGGAGTGTTGCTGTGGTGGTGGTGTGGTGTTACCATCTTTAACACAACGGCAAAGCCACCATCCATATTCGCGGACATAAACAAGGTACTTACCAACATGCATACCTACAGGTGGGTATACCACCGTAACGGAGGCTCTTCTCCTCGGCGGCGTGCAATCCTGATACGGGATCAACAGGATCAATCACGGAGAGCCGTGAGGAGGGGCGAATAGATGGTCGATGAATCGACGGAAGAGAAAGCAAAGCGGGCAAGTATAGCCTAGTCGCGCCCTGCCTGTTTCCCAATCTCCTTGCATCGTCTCGACCTCCTTTCACCTCAGAAACTTGGGGATGCATCCTCCGGATCACTTGAGCCTGTCCGTATCTAGCGAGCAATGGAGGATATTAGCTGAAATAGGCACACCTACTTACCTAGGTACTTACTTACTTGATTGAAGTGGCGTGCGAATTATGCCAGCTCGGCTCTGGAGGTGAAAGTGCCCGCCAGATATTCGGGAGATGTAATTGGACCTAGCATGAGGAGGGAAACGGGACCCTTGTTGGTGGATGCTTGGTGGGTGCTTGGCCTGGCAAGCTTGCAAGCTTCCCGTCTAACCTGGTTGGGTCCATTGTGAGATGACGTGCAGGAGCTCGTAGCCAGTGGCATCGCAGCAGCGGGTCCTCCAGGCCAGATATTGTGAGATGATGCTAACCCGTTTCGGGCTGGGCTGATAGCTGAAAACAATTCCTGTCGTTTCCTGAGAGGAAGCGCACTATGACGAGGAACGGGTTGAAGAGTCTCTCTACGGTTACGATATCAATGCAAAGAGAGATCGAAACTAAGGTAGTCACGGGAAGATTGCATCCCGTAGCTTGACAGGGTGTTTATTCGTTTAGTGCTATAGTAAGTACCAGCTAAGGCCACCTAGCACGATCAATGAACAATACACTCAAAGACCATGCCATCGCGTGCCTACTACTACTGCCTCCACTACTACTACTCAGCACAGGGAGGCAAGAGGAGGAACAGATACCGCCCCGAGCTTCCGTTTTCCAAGTTGCTCGCCTCTTGTTTGCTGGTCATGGAAGGCGTTAGAGGAGTGATTGATTATATTTTCGTGCCTTTCCGCTAGGTGCTCCATCATTACAACTTCAGGTTCTTGCGGCTGAGGGGCAGGCGAGCAATAGTTGGCCAAATCGGTTGTGATTCTTTGGCAGCCAACTTTCTCTTGGGGTGTATTGGTGGTGTACAGGCCCAACGAATCATGCGATGTCCTTCCCTCATCGCCACCAATGGCTCGTCGCCACCCACCATCATTTTTGATGCTTTAACTGCCTTGAGACATGGCGTCTCCCCCAAGGGGCTATTTGCTGCGTAAGGACCACCAGACGCCGAGAAATTCTGGGGTAATATTCGGCTCTCGAATGGGCCGAAGATCAAGCTGGGAGCCTTCGGTGCTTCCTGGTGGGAACAAAACCGGACGGTCGTGTCCTTAGCGTCTAATGGTAATCTTCTTCGGTCACAGGAGGGCTGAGAAGCGAAGCATACGTAGTAAAGCAAAGCCAGCGGTCATCCACCTACCCTATTTCGGCGGTGTCGAGCAGCGGCGCGAGGTCGTCAACGAGTTGTTGACAGAAAAGGAAGTGGTCTAACTGACCACTTGGGAAGCACCAGTCCTTCCCCCAATCCCACCCCGAAGCAAGCCTTTAGAAGGAGGTGCTAAAGTTGGGGTAGCCGGCAAACATGCTTCATCACAGATGGCAAGACACGGCTTAAGATTAAAACCACTCTGTGACAGTCCGGTCAGCAAAAAATGATTTGGCCCTCATCACCCTATTATAACGATACCACATCCAGATGTGGGGGAAAACTCCTGCTTCCGCTAGACCCCCTAAGTCCGTAGGTAGGTATAATGGCGTTGCCGCTGAACTACGGATTCGTACAATCACCTATCGACCTACCTTAATAATTTAGGTGGGTAGGTACTGCTATCACATCATCCTGTAGAGTGAAGTTAGATACGTCCCCGCGGCAAAACGCTCGTGAATCTGAACGCCCGCTACCTATCATCATGAATATGAGCCACGAGGCGTCGTATTGTGAACGAAGTCTGACAGAACAAAGGAAAACAGAGCAAAACAGCCCTTGGGCACAAGAGGAGACCGCGACGAGCTCGTCGAACATGTGCCGCCAAGACAAATTGTCAGTGCGATTGGTAGGGCACCGCAATCCACATGCATGCCACAACGAGGGGGAGTTTTGATGAGCAAAACGGCCTGATAGTACGTATTTGGCAGAAAATACTACCCCGTCACATAAAGTCCCCTTGGGGATCCAGCCCCGATAAGAGTGAGAATCTGATATATCACATTTTGCTCCCTTTCGGGCTAACACGCCATGGTGAGCATGGGCCGCCCAGGCCACATGGGCTCCCTCGTCCTAGGGCGTGTTCATAAGCCAGCCCTGCCTGTTCAGTCCACCAATCTGCAGGTAATCTCATCACCGTGTCGTAGGTGACTTGGTGTTACTGAAATCTGCAGTAGGTATGTAGCACTCACTTCCTTCCCTAGTGCCTGAGAACGAAATTGTACTCCGTACAGACACAACTCACTTTGTACTATGCAAAAATTAGAGCTGCGGAGACTTACGCTGGGGAGTACAGAGTAGAATGCGGGAGAAGATAACGACTGCCAACTGACGTTCACTTACTACGTCTACAGCATGACATACATCTAGCAGATAAAACCGTCACATCATCGTCATCAGAGCACCAACTACCAGGCTCCATTTTGGCAGTTCATCTGGTAACAACGGCCGCAGTGCATTACTCTAACGCAGTAGGGGGACTACAAAAGGGAGTATGAAACCTTGAGAGACATATTTAAAGGAAGTCACGGAGGGGTCGTCGCTTACCGCGGATAACGGTCCAAAGACATCAAGCCGTTAGCTTTCAACTCTTGATTTCGCTGGAAAGAAGGGGGGAAATGGATTAATACAGGGCAATATAGGTAGAGTTGCAGGAGATGCATTGTGATGGAGGGCCTACGGAGAGGAGGAGGACAGAAAAAGAGGTGAGTGGAGAACTGGAGAGAGGATCAGAAGAAGCTGTGGGAGATCGGCCAAGCAAATGATAGGGTGTGGAGTTTTTGGAACGGAATGTCGATTGCGGGGATGCTTGATCCACTTTCTCTACACTTTCAGGTTTCAATGGCGACCTGCCGAAGAAGAGAGGGGTATTCGTCGAAATAGAACAGAGATTCCCGTCCTCCACCATATACCGCGAGCCTACTATATGTACGGCACACATATCGATGCAGGACCGGCCGGGAATGCATGGTATCATCATCCAGTCCTCACAGCAGTAATTCGTTTGTGCTGGGCTGTTGGTCAAATGAAATGCGGCGTGGTAGACGTGGGCTTATACCAAAGTGCAGCGCAGAAAATCCCCCCCCCCGAATAATAACAACAACAGCAAAAAAAAAGAAAAACAATTCAGTAGCCTCCCCTCTCCTGTTGGGTCGCAGCGGCCAGTAATAGCAAGCGGCTGGCCTCGGCGGGACTGCCAAATGAACGAACCGGAACCCGACGGACGCCCTTTTTGGGGAAGCCGGGCCTGCCCTTTTCTCGAAAGCAATTCTGCGGAAGAGTCTGGTGCCACTCTCTCGCAGACAGGACTGAATGGCAGCGCCAAGTTGAATTGAACGACAGGAACCACTTGCAAAACGAGCGAGCTGCGGGATAATGCAGACTGCAGAGAGGGGCTCACAATGGATATCTTTTGAGGTTGGAGCAAGGTCAGCTAGGTAGGATTCTGCAGAGCGCAGACCAATCCGTCTTGGGACGCTTGTCTCCCGAACACGAGATTGGAGGACGAAGGGAGGAAGGGGGACAATACCCTTCTCACACGTCCCGGGGGATTTCTGGCCTAGCAGTAGTGCGTTTTGCCTGCTACAGTTACGGATAGACCACCCAGTTGGTATCGAACTAAAAGATGTGATGAGCACGGGCAGGCGCATCGCCTCGTTCCCAGTGCTTTGGCCGTGGAAATGGCGGGAGTTGGCGCCCCCCTTGAACAGCATCCTGGCATCCTCATTTGCTGGGCTCCCGAGAGGATTTGACGAGGTCGCCAATTTCTCTCCTCATTCTGGGCGTTCGCATCGGCCTTCCAGATTAGCAAATATGTGTGTATGCCATGGCTCATGCCTTAAAACGACTTAAGCCCTCATCTCACCCTCACCCCTCTCAGTCAGTGACCAAGGCGATGAGAGAATAAAGGAAAAGATTTTTTTCACTCAATTTTTTTCACTGCCAGGACAGCCGACAGCGGATGTAGTGTGAATTGAACTGCAGATGAGATGTCCGTAGAACAATCTGCAGGTGTCGATGCAGCAGAGGGTGATTCCCATTCGCCCCCCATGCTTCTCTGGTGGGTTGGTGCAGCTCCAATCCCCATGGACTGGTCTGGACTCTGGACGACCCTCGCATAGGCTTCCCCCCTAAAAAAGACCAGTCCCAGACAGGGCCAATGAAGCCACACAAGCCATGGATTTTCAGCTCAATCCTCCCTCCGTTACGCAGGACACTACGTGCTACTTCTGCATTGCTCCAGTAGGACGGTATATCCCATGCTTTTGGGCTTGTGACCACGCGACAGAGGCTACACCGTAGGTCCCTCCGCCTAAAGGAGCGTTGCCAGGAACGGGTCACAGAGGGAGCGCCGCCGTTTGCTTGACTCTTGTTCGTCCCGAGCCCTTGGCCACGAGATACATACTCGTTGTTTCTCTGAACTTTTCCCTCATTGGCCATTGGTCATTGAAGGAGAACATCGTTGAGCTTTACTCCCTCCTACGCAGAGGATGGTAAGCGAACGGAAGGGATTATGTATGGGTGTCTGCGATCTGGTAACGCCACATATGCTGCTAATGGGACTGCCTCGCGTCTAGTTTATGGGGCGAATTTGGGGTCCTACTCCGCTTCTTCAGTGCAAGCCTTCTCTGTCTCTTGGTGACTGGTTGGTCCTAGGATGGCGCAGATGCAATGTGCGCATACCAAACCGACCACGCATGGAGACGCGATGCATGCCTGCCCAGACCGAATTCATTCAGATGGTACCCGAGCTTCGCTTGGAGGACACAAGAGAAGCAAAGGGGCCGAAAGAGCGACGGGGCTTGGATGAGGGTACCCCTCCATTCTGCAGGTCCGTACGGAGCACGTACGTAGTCGTGGTGCGCTTTGCCTAGCCTAGCTGCGATGACAAGTCAGGTATCAACACATCACCATTTTCAGTTTCCACAAGCCTACAGGACTTCAGCGAGTCCAGGTAGTACACGGTACAAGTATGTACGCACTCTGTAGTAGTTCAAGTTCGAGCCAGCTTTACTAGTATGTATGTCCAAGGCCGTAGAAGAGACGAGACTCAATTGTGACCAGACGGGAGCGCCAGTGACCTACCTTAGAGCAGACTAGGTACACGCGCGCTATGATCAGCGAAGCAAGCTATCGAACTACTTAGATGGAATCCTCGGTCCTCTGCATGGCCTTCATCTTGCTACGTACGGGATATCTTAAGATCTTGAGATCTTGTCTGATTTTAGCTTGGTACAGATCATCCATACCAGTGGGTCAACAGGCCACATTGACCCAACAAGAATTTTCTCAGTGCACTACTTTGTAATAAACCTGCCGATCGTGTGGGTTCAAGGAAAATTCTGAGAGTAAAAGGAAGACTGTCTTCGGGACGTAGAGCTAAATAGTAGCGTCCTCCTTGGAGAGTTTTTGGGTAGGAATGAACGACATGATAAACGAATCACAGCTTTGGAAGCTTTTTTTTTGTAAATGCCGGGGCGGACATATCAGGTATGCAATAAGGGATGAAGGCCAGAGGGTTCATGACTCGAGATCCCCGTCACAAGCCAACCATAGAAGAAGCTGTTCACAGATAGTAGTACACTACAACCTACAAACAGCCTATCGCCATTCGCCGAATCAAACCAACTGGCATGTCTAGCTTGCCCGCCTCACCAGCCCTGCAGCAGCACTTCCTCGCCGTTCATCGCCGGACTTTCCAATGTCAGGCTTGCTAGAGTTGCCAGACTTCGACCCAGGGCCGTGGTTGTCCGTGTTTGTGCCTGTCTCTTCATTAAGGATACGCTGTACTTAACGTAATCCAAGACCGTTTGCCGCGTGCCTGTGTCTTCTCCAGAGGGCTAGACCCACAGGCAAGGTGCGGATGCAGCCAGCCAGTGGGCGATCAGGTTTATCTGCTCTCACAGCGAAAAGAAGAAATCGTTCGTTGAATTCGCAGAAACGACGCAATACGTGGGTACATGCTTCCATTTAGATAATCGTCCAATCCGTCGTACTGCCTCTGCTCTGTCGGTCCTGACAATATCTCGAGCAGCCGAGTAGGTAGCCACAGACCAACTCCACAATAGCACCACTGGCGCTGTCTTGTTGGGCTCCCCATCGTTCTCTCAGTTTTCACAAGCGGTTCAAGGCAGTCAAGCAACGGCCCCACTCCACCACAGAGACTACAAGGCTGCGTCCACCCAATCAGCTTGGCTTGTCTGGGGACCCCCCAGGATTACCGCGATAAGCCTGAATCCCCTGGCTGGCTGCTGGCCCCAAACCTTGCACCCTTGCCTCTTTAGCTGCAACGCCCTCAACCTTTACCTTTCACACTTTCTCCACTCACCTACGTCAAGCCCAGTCCTTTCTTGCTGGCCGCTCCACTGCATTTGGCTCGTCGCCCCTCCATGGTCGAAACCATGTAGAGGTACGTAGGTTCTCTTTGGTCCTGTAGGTGTGTTGTAGGTAGTGTACGACTTGTTGTAGTGTAGGCGAATGGCCACCACACTCACTGTCAACTACCTGCCTCTCCCTCACCGTTTTCTGCCCACTTCTTTTTTTCCTCTTTTCTCTTGATACGTCCCGCTCTCAACTTCTCACCCACTTGACCGATCATTGAAAGTCAAAACCTCACAGAGGTGTGTGATTGTTGTTAGAGTGCTCTTGTTAGACAGTAAATACTGTGTTTCTTCTTCTTTTTTCTTTTGTCTCATTCCCGACGCAACAATTCCATCTCTCCCAATCTCCCTCTACGACTGACTGCCACGAATTTTCCGTTCCGACTACCGCCGCACCCGCAGCTGGCCGAAGACCCTCCCGGCTGTTCTCTGACCTCAACTCAATGTTTTAACATTTTAAATCTTGTTTCTCTGGCCGACGACCTACGCCTCGCCACTAAGGTTTATAAATACTTCGCCTTCGCAGTTGACGGCTGACGCCCGAAGCCTGAGGAAGCGCTCAAACCTCTGTCTTCGGCCGTCGTCAAGTATTTTACAGCGACGATGTACCTGTAAACACCACAGGCCGCTGTTCTTGTACAGGACCCGTTTCCTCCCCCTTACCCCTCCCACTTCCTCTAAAGCGGCATTCCATACCCGACATACCCACGCAGCATGTCGAAGCGAAGCCGACGATATTCTTCAACCTCGCAACATGGAACAACATCAGCCAGCCAACCAGCACCCGCATCCGCATCCGCATCCGCATCCGCATCCGCACCCGCAACAGCACTCACACGCGCACCTACAGAACATACAACCACCAAACCCTGCCCAGATCCCGCAGAGGACCGCTAGCAGCACGCCGGTCTCCTCCCCAGGCCTCTTCAGCCCGACGGCTTCACGTCTTAACATGGCTTTTCCTTCACAACCGCAATCCGAAGGCACGTCTCCAGTTCCAAACGCCAACAGCCCGTTTCTGCACCCGCTACAGACGCGAAGGGTCAGGGAGACGTATACCGCCCTGGTGGACCGCGATTATGCGACAGGACGCAAGCACATCAACCAGTATGAGGTCATGGAGGAGATTGGCCGCGGCCAGCACGGCAAGGTCAAGCTGGCTCGCAACACGGATACTGGGGAGAACGTGGCCATCAAGATCATCCCGCGGTATTCTAAGAAGCGACGGCTCGGCAAGGTCACGGCAGAGGACCCCCAGCGGAACACCAAGCGGGAGATAGCCATCCTGAAGAAGATCCGGCACCCGAACGTGGTGGCTCTGCTCGAGGTGATCGACGATCCGGAGCTGAAGAAGATCTACATGGTCCTTGAGCATGTGGAACTGGGCGAGATCACCTGGAGGAAGAAAGGCTTGCCGCACATCTGCCAGCTCGAGCGCCGCCTCGTGGAGAGGGGCATGCGTCATGAGCCGCTTACGGCGGAGGAGGAAGAGTACATGCGGCACCTGGAACGGAAGCAGGCCGTCAAGGAGCTGAAGCGCTCGAGGGCGCAGCAGCAGCAGCAGACGGACCAGGGGGATTACTGGAGTCTCGAATACGGCACGATTGAGGAGGACGATGTGGCCCCTCCATTGCGGCATCCTAGGACTGGGCCGGCAGGTAACTCTTCGCTCCCGGGCTCCAGGACGCAGTCGCAAGCCCCTTCGCGGACACAATCGGCGAAATCGCTGTCGAGGCTGCCCACCACCCCACACCCGTCGCGCCCTCCACAGCCATCTGATGCCAAGTTGTCAGGGCTCGCCAGCGAAGGGGGCATTGAAGTGCCTGCTCCGCTCCGTCCCAACGCAGTCTCGCCATCTGCCCTCGAGGGCACGATGTATGGGGGGGCATATGCCGGCGCTGAAGAGGCAGCGCTGAGGGCTCGTTCTCCCAGCATGGCGGACTCGATCATATCGCTCATGTCCTCTGTCGACTTTAGTGCGCAGCCGCACGATCCTTTCGTCGACGACTTCTCGTATGTGCCCTGTTTCACCATGGACGATGCGAGGTCGGCGTTCAGGGATACCGTTCTGGGGCTGGAGTATCTCCACTACAACGGGGTCGTGCATCGGGATATCAAGCCGGCCAATCTCCTCTGGACGAAGGACTTCCGTGTCAAGATCTCCGACTTTGGTGTCTCTTACTTTGGGCGGCCGATCCGCGAAGGGGAGCCAGACGACCTTGTCTCTGAGTCTGAGGCGCTCGACTTCGACGACGATCGGGAACTTGCCAAGACGGTCGGGACCCCAGCCTTCTTTGCGCCGGAGCTCTGCTACACGGACCTCGACAAGGAGAAGCAACCCAGAGTGTCTGAACAGATCGATGTGTGGTCTCTGGGCGTGACGCTGTACTGCATCATCTTCGCCCGCATCCCCTTCCTGGCCGAGGATGAGTTCTCCATGTTCAAGAAGATCGCAACCGAGGACGCATACATCCCTCGCCGGCGCCTCAGGCCCGTCTCCCCCTTCACGGACCCGACCAAGGTGTCGCTGTACAAGCGCGCAAACAGCGAGTCGTACAGGGCCGACGAGGACGCATCATACGAGGACATTGATGACGACCTTTACGACCTGCTGCGGCGGATGCTCATCAAGAACCCGGAGCAGAGGATAAGGCTTCGGGATGTCAAATGTCACCCGTGGCTTGTCAGGGGCATCTCCAACATCAACAGCTGGATGGACGAGACGGACCCATCGAGGAAGATGTCTGGCAGGCAGATCGAAGTGGACGAGAGGGAGATTGGCCGTGCCGTCGTCCCGCTCACGTTCCTGGAGAGGGCCAAGTCCACTCTAAAGAAAGCGGTGGGCAAGGTGATCCACCCCCGCGCGGATCGTGGCGAGGGTTCATCGCGGCGGCGGGCAGCCAGCAGCGCCGCAGGCTCGGCTGGAGACAGTGTCTCGGTCTCGGTGTCGAACGCATCCTCATCGTACCCCCGCGATATCCGCCGAAAAAGCCTCCGTGGTGATGACTATTTTGCGACGGTGACGCAGATGCCGAGCGAGCACCCTTTGTCCCAGAGCGTAGCCGCCAGCCCTCTCGAGTCGCCTCTTGAAAACAGCCCGAACAGTCCGAACAGCTTGAACAGCCCGGACGTTTCCGAGAGCCCAAACAGCCCGGCGGCGAGTCTATCGGCTGGGCAAGCCGGGTCAACTGGTGACGTGACTGAGAGGCAGACGCCGACTTTGCCACACAAGATGTTCCCGTGGCATGCCCACGCACGTTCCACGGGGAATACCTTTCTGAGCCTGACGCCGAGCCTGGCCCATTCCCAGACTGTTCCCACCAGTCCCTCAGTCGAGGAGACGATGACGATGCACGATGGCGCGTCCAGGGTCAGTGTCAGGAAAGGGCGCGAGCAGTATGTCTCTGACGAGGGCTCTTCTCGTGCCAGGTCGATGGACAGGGCCGGTCTCGTCTTCCCAAGTTCGGACAAGCATGCAGAAGCCAAGGTGGCGCTCAGCACTGTCGTCGCCCCTGGAAGCATGCAGCAGCCGCCACCTCCTCGGCACCTCCGGCAGCCCCGACAGATGAGGTCGATAGACCTGGGTAGCCCAGGGATTGATCGGCCCGTCCAGTTGTCGCCGACAGGCCTTCTGCCTCAGCTGGCCGCGGTGTACCAGCAAGTGCACCACCCCAAGTCTGAGACCAACATACGGGAGAAGCGGCGGTCCATGATCGATATTGAGGAGCGGCCGTTGACCGCGCATCGGATCGAGGGGATTCACGAAGTCCAGCAGCAGCAGCAGCAGCAAGCAGAAAGCGGACGGCAACATCTAGCCATCCGCACCGCCGGACTGACTGATCCAGTGCCTGGTCCTACGACTGATGCTCTGACTGATACTCTGGCTGACGCGGCGGGCATTCCCTGCCCCCCATCACCTAGAGATGAGGAGCGGGCACAATCAACACCGAACGTGCCGGCTCCTCCACCATCGGGGGATGGGAGCATGTCGACTGCGATCTCTTCGAGCTTTATCTCGCTCAGATGCGCAGTCACGACGCCGATGACCAGCCCTAGTATCGTAGCCAGTCCGGAATGCCAGAACGCGTCTGCGAGATCCAGCTCAAGGGGAGCGACTGACGCCATGCTCGCGTTCCAGTCAGACCCGTCCCTGCCCGCGCTGCTCAGCGGTGCCAGCTCAGTCTCGGCTGACATGGAGGGCGACTTCCTGGGCAATCCCGGCGTCGTAAATCGGTCGTCGCTCATCGCCGCCTCGGACTCGCTCACCCCTCCCGCCCCCGCCAAGGACTCATTGTCCGAGTTTCCCATGGAGCATCAGGACATGGACAGCCTTGACACCATAGCGGTGCATCTTGACGGCGCAAAGAATGGCCAGTCAACCAGGTCGCTACCGCCCAACATCACCTCGAGCCGCGCACTTCTCACAGACGATGAGGACGGCAGTGACAGCGACAGCGACGGAGAAGGCCTGCTTATGATGAGGGCAAAGAAGAAGGCGCCCCCGAGGGGTCTAGCGCAACCTTTTCCCTTTACACACCATCATCAGCACGATAATCAGCACGAGCATCAGCAGCACCTGCATCAACACCTGCAACAGCACCTGCACCAGTCGCAACAGAATCAGCATCAACGTCCCCACCAACACCAGCATGTCCCTATGGGCAGTTTGGCGCACGCGGCAAGGAGACGAGACACCAACACGAGCATAGGGAGCACCGAGACGGCCAAGAAGGTGGAAGTTAACGGAGCCGAGACTCACGTGGAGACACTATGAGATTTGACTTGCACAACCAGCCACCTCGCGGCCACCTCGTCCTGCTAGCAGTCTTCCCACAAGAGTAGACAAAGTGACAGATAAGCACAACAACTATGGACGGCGTTTCTCCATCTTATTTATTCTTTTATCCTTCTCCCTTCTCCCTTGTCATTTCGTGGACACTCTCGGTTGGGCGGCATAAAAAGCACCGCATATAAAAAAAACCAATAGGCGGCATCGACTCGTTCAGTTTTGTCGGACCACAGCACGGGCCTACGGGGGAACTACTTCATCTCTTCCGCCATGACGAACAACATCACTTTCTTCTTACATGAGTTTGAATATATATACTATATATACACTCACGACGGACATCCCTCCGCTGTCTCCCCCCAGAAAAGGCCAGGCCATTTTAACGTGGGGCGTCGTCAATCACATTCTTAACCTTTTTCCCCCTTTCTCCCTAACCCCCACCTCTTAGACAAGGCCTTTTCCTAGAGGGAGCCCTAGTTTGATAACATTACCCCTTTTTCTTCTTTCTTTTCTTTTCTGCTTCTCCTTTTTTGAGTTTTTATGTTCTCCTGAAGATCTACCACAGCGATAGAATGCTCCCCGGAGGTCTAGTGTGATTTTTGGCTCCTTTTCTCCGCGGTTATCTTCTAAACGGATGCATGCATACTGGAACGGACGAGACAAAGGGGAGGCGCACCCAAGCCCTCTTAAGGAAATTGGCCGATCGGAAAGAGGCGAAGGGCGGGTTGCCCTGGATTCCCCTTGCTCAAACTCTTTGGGTTAGCTGGATGAAGGGATGGGATGATATTACTGTTGCATTGGTGGGCTTGTTGTCATTTTATCGTTGCAGGTGGTAATGAAGCCCGCTCGTGTCTTGAAACCTTGCGAGGCTTGGTTGTGTGTTTTATGTACAGGGGCGTATGATATATCCCGTGGTTCATTGCTTGGTTGATTCTCTCTAGCTGTTCGATGACCATGGTGGGGATGGTGAGGCGGACATTGTAGTCTCGGGCGGGACTTTGAATGAATGGGAATGGATACTGGAGGGGTTTCCAGGGACACGGAATGAACCATGGACGGAAGGTCATGGCGGGTTGGCTGCTGAGGTGGCTGGGAGTCTGGCTGGACACATGGCTGTCGACTTATGATGACGGGGCCATGAACCAACGGACAGACGGATGGACGGACGGACAGGCAGATGGGGTGATACCAAGGTGATGGCGTTCTTGGTCGAGGCGCGGCGAGCGAGGCTGGCCAAGCGTTGACAAACAGTTTAGCTGAGTTGGGATTTTGGATATCCGGAGGTGGTTCTCAACGTGCCTATGTGCACCACGCGCTTGCGCGCTGCTTCTGAGACCAAAAAATAAATAAGAACAAGACGCTCTTCAAGGATATCTCTATGCTGCCTCCGCCATTGCTGTGACACTCTCCCTACTCTCCCTCTTTCTCTACCGCCATCACGGGTTTGACCAACTTCTCGCCTCCTGTTCCTTGTTCTCCCTGATAATCCTCTCTACCTGACTGACAGCAATTGATGTTTGGTATCACAGGATGGTGGCTCACTCACCAGCAAGCCATGCTGAGCTGTCCTCCTCCCTCATGCCTTTTCTTTTTGACCCCCTTAGCTCTATCGTTCCAAGCTGGGTGATTATCAGCAAATGTGTAGTTCTTGTAGTAGGTATCTATAGATAGATGTATTCCATTTCCCTGAAAACCCCAGAAGGCTACCTGACAAAGCAAAGCAAGCTCGCGCAAGCACTGTTCGAAGCATTGTTCGAGTGTAAACCCATAATACAAGTAAATGCCTACATACCAAAGAAAGACAGACAGCCAAGTTGCCAACCAAGTAAACCGTATCAGAAAAGAGAGATAAATGCCTAGACGACAGGCGACTAAAGCTAAAAGACAGAAAGCACTGAGAAGAAGATACTACACTGCGACAAATATTTGTACCATGGTGCTCTCTCTTCATGCCCCAAAAAAAATAAACATACGATATTAAGCTTACCATCACTCATGTTTTGTTCCTTTCTCGTAGTACAACAGCAAATAATCCAGAGACGGGAGGGAGATGACCCAAGGTGTGTACCCTAACCGCTGCACATGACACAGGCCTCAGGGTTCTCGATGCTGCCTGTTGACATCATCAAGGAGGTGGGTCAGCAATATGTTCTTCATCTCTTCATCAACCTCGGCGGGGTTTGATCGGTTCGGCGTGATGGTGGGGTCGAAACTTACAGGCAAGCACAGCCTCGGAGTAGATGTCCATCTCGCGCCCCTTGCTCTCCTGCTCCGCATCCTCGACCTGGTCCTTCTTACCGTTCAGGGCCGGGTCGCGGAGCTCCTCGATCTTGGGCTTCTCCTCAGGCTCTGTGGGCAGGGCCTTGGGGCTGTCCCCCTCGTCCTGGTCGGCGACGAAGGGGACGGGCTTGGCGGGCGAGGCCACGGGCTTGGAGGAGGGGACCGGGGCGGCCATCGAGGGCGGCGGGGTCGTGCTCGGCGTCGGGATGCCGTTAGCACCCACGGCGGCGGCAGCGGCGGCGGCGGCGACTGATAGCGCGTTGGGGTTGGAGTCCTTCTTGGCGTACATGGGCCGCGGCACGGCTGAGGCGGGCGACGACGAGACGTACGAGCCGCTCGGCGGGGCGCGCTTCTTCAGGACGCGGTCCTTGGCCGTGGCCGGGTCGTGGACGCGCAGCGCCTCCTGGTCGACCGTGAACTGGATGGGCTGGGCGGCGGCCTGGGTGCGGAGGTAGTACATGCCCGTCTTGAGGCCCAGCTTCCAGCCGGTGAAGTGCATCGACGTGATCTTGCCCATGGTGGGCTCGCGCATGTGGATGTTGAGCGACTGGGACTGGTCGATGAAGGCGCCGCGGTCGGCCGCCATCTGGACCACGGTCCGCTGCGAGATCTCCCAGACCGTCTTGTACAGCCGCTTCACGTCGTCGGGGATGCTGGGGACGTTCTGGATGGAGCCGCCGTCGGCGATGATGCGGTTCTTCATGTTGTCCGACCAGAGGCCGAGCTCGACGAGATCCTTCAGGAGCCAGGGGTTCACCACCTGGAACTCGCCCGCGAGCACACGGCGCTGGTAGATGTTGGACGTGTACGGCTCGAAGCACTCGTTGTTGCCCAGGATCTGCGACGTGCTGGCCGTCGGCATCGGCGCCACCAGCAGGCTGTTGCGCACCCCGTACTCCTTGATGTCCGCCTTGAGCGCCTCCCAGTCCCACAGGTCCGACGGCTTGACGTTCCACATGTCGTACTGCAGCACGCCCTGCGACACGGGCGAGCCCTCGTACGTCGAGTAGGGGCCCTCCTCCTTGGCGATCTCGCACGACGCCGTCAGCGCCGCGTGGTAGATGGTCTCGAAGATCTGCTGGTTCAGCTGGCGCGCCTCGGGCGACTCGAATGGCAGCCGCAGCGCCAGGAAGGCGTCGGCCAGCCCTTGCACGCCCAGGCCGATGGGGCGGTGCCGCATGTTGCTGTTGCGCGCCTCCGGGACCGGGTAGTAGTTGACGTCGATGATCTTGTTCAGGTTGCGCACCACGACCTGCGTCACCTCGTGCAGCTTCTGGAAGTCGTAGTTGCCCTCGTTGTAGTCCACATAGGCCGGGAGGGCAAGAGAGGCCAGGTTGCACACGGCAACCTCGTCCGGCGCGCAGTACTCGACAATCTCGGTGCACAGGTTCGAGTTGCGGATCGTGCCCAGGTTCTTCTGGTTGCTCTTGCGGTTGCAGTGGTCCTTGTACAGCATGAAGGGGTTGCCCGTCTCCGTCTGGGCCTCCAGAACGGCATACCACAGCTTCTGCGCCTTGATCGTCTTGCGGCCGCGGCCCTCCCTCTCGTACTTCTCATACAGCGCCTCGAACTCGTCACCATAGCACTCCGCAAGCCCGGGACACTCGTTGGGGCACATCAGCGTCCAGTCCCCGTTCTTCTCCACCCGCTTCATGAACAAGTCGGGGATCCACAGGGCCAAGAACAGGTCGCGGGCCCGGATCTCCTCCTTGCCGTGGTTCTTCCTCAGGTCGAGGAACTCAAACACGTCGGCGTGCCACGGCTCCAGGTAGATGGCGAAGGCGCCGGGGCGCTTGTTGCCGCCCTGGTCGACATAGCGAGCCGTGTTGTTGAAGACGCGCAGCATGGGCACGATGCCGTTGGATGTGCCGTTGGTCCCGGCGATGTAGGAACCCGTGGCACGGATCCGATGGATGTTCAGGCCGATACCTCCTGCCATCTTGGAGATCATAGCGCAAGTCTTCAGGGTATCGTAGATGCCCTCGATGCTGTCGTCCTTCATGTCGACGAGGAAGCACGACGAGAGCTGTGCCTGGGGGGTGCCAGCGTTGAAGAGGGTGGGCGAGGCGTGCGTGAAGAGCTTGTTGGACATCAGGTTGTACGTCTCGATGACGCGCTCCACGTCGTCGCCCCAGATGCCCACGGCGACACGCATGATCATGTGCTGGGGTCGCTCGACGATCTTGCCGTCAAGCTTGAGGAGATACGACCGCTCCAGCGTCTTGAAGCCGAAGTACTGGTAGTTGAAGTCCCGGTCGTAGATGATTGCCGAGTCCAGCTTCTCCTTGTGCCGCATCACGCAGTCGTACGTCTCCTGGGCGATCATGGGCGATAGCCTGCGGTTCTTGGGGTTGACATAATGGAACAGGTCGCTGACGACCGAGGACCACTGCTTCTTGGTCTGCTTGTGGAGGTTGGAGACGGCAATACGCGCGGCAAGGATCGCGTAGTCCGGGTGGGTGACCGTCATGTATGCGGCGGTCTCGGCAGCCTGTATGTGAGACCATGGTGGAAAGGCGGGACATTGTCAGTGACTGTGCTAGCATCTCTCGCCACTGCATATATGGATGCAGGGAAGTATGGGATAAGAGCCAAATGCCGCTTAATGTCTCCCTCACCGTCACTTACAAGATCGTCCAGCTGGACCGTCGTTACGCCTCCGTAGACGCCGGAGATCACCTTCTGGGTTATGGCCACGGGGTCAACATGGTCCATGTCAAGCCCATAGCACAACCTCGAGACACGAGCCGTGATCTTGTCGAACTGGACGCGCTCCTGGCGGCCATCTAGATAGTGGCAAAAGAGAAACGTCAGTCAGCACATTTGCTACTCCATCACCACGATCCAATTTGATTCCCCTGTTGCCGATCACGGCTTGAACTTGGCTTAACTCACCTCGCTTTCGTACGAACATGGTGGCTGGTCTTGGGTTTGTGAGAGACGGCGGGAAGGCCAAAACGGAACGACGAGGTGGGGTATCTCAAAAGTCTAAAAGGGATATAGAGCAGAGGGGAGGAGCAGCGACCAGCAAGCAAGAAGAATCACAGGCAATTGGGCAGCGTGAATCTGCAGAATTGGACTCTATGCTTGCGTTCTTGTCGAGAGGTGTTGTGTTGCTGGTAGGAGAGAGGGATGAGAGGGATAGGACAATGCCCGCGCTGGGTTGACTTTTAAAGTGGTAAAGGAGCGCCTCTGACGCGAGTGCGTGCATTCCCCCCCAAGGGCCTGGGACGCGACGCGATTTTCCACTTTAGCTCCAAACAGAACCCCACTGTTGACCATGAAAAACAGCCGGCATGGCAACCAGCAGCTGTGAGCAGTTGGCGGATGGGAAATCCAACCTTCGCCAAGGCTGCCAATTGCCAATCCCGGCCCACTTGCCTCACCAGTCCCTTGCTCGGAACTCGGTCGGACAAACAACCCCTGATGGTGAGCGAGCGCTGAGAGTCATTTGGTTGGTGGCCCAGGCTAGGACTGCTAGGAGGACCTAACTGACTAATGAGCCAATGACTCTAACCATCCAGCTGCCTTGGAAATGAGATTTCCCCTGTTTAATCTCAAAGGTATGGGCGAGATGAGCGAATGATGTGGAGGAAATTCTGCTTCTTACCCCGTCAGATAGGATTGTTTACTTCGATAAGACCCGCAGCATCGTCACATTTGACGACATCCCGCTCCCCCTGCTCGGTCCTATTTCAGAGCCGCCAGCCCTTCAGAGGCTTCGGCTCGAACGACAGCATGGCCGTCAACTCGGAGTTACCTTCGGGCGAGGCCGGCACCGAGCCAGGCATCCTAGGCATCCTAGGGAAACAACCAGCGGCACGGCATCAGCCGAGATACATCGATGTGAGCAGCTTTGTTATCATGAGCTTCCGAGCTGCGCCAGCAGGGAGGGGAAAGTGGGGGACCAACGGCTCAAGGCCTTACTGACAACGCAATTACAACACGGAAGATTGGTATCAATCTGGCCGATCCGATATTTCGGGGTCGCCATCATGGCAAGCAGCGCCACCCTGACGATCTGCATGCTGTCGTCCAGCGAGCCAAAGACGTCGGGTGCAAGAAGCTGATAGTCACGGGCTCTAGCTTCAGGAGCTCGAGAGATGCTCTGAAACTGACCGAGGAATTCCGTGAGTTTGTTGCCTCGTGATTTTTATTCGGGAAGATTTTATTTTAGTCTTTACTCAAGTCCATCCTTGCTAACCGCACAAACCAACCCACCAGCCAAAACGGTCTACTCAACAGCTGGAATTCACCCCTGCAGCAGCGCCATCTTCGGCGCCTCGCATCCTCACCACCACGAGGCCGAGGACGAGGAGCACACGGCGGCCTGTGACCCGGACCCGACCAAGCCGGTCGACCACTCCGGCGGGCAGGAGGCCGACCAGGAGAAGTCGGACCGGATCATCGCGGATCTGCGCTCCTTCATCAAGGGTGCCGGCCCGGGCCTGGTCGCGCTCGGCGAGTTCGGCCTCGACTACGACAGGCTGCACTACTGCCCGCGCAGGCTGCAGCTGCACTCGTTCGAGAGGCAGCTGGACCTAGTCGTCTCCCTCCAGGCGGAGGCCACAGTCGGTGGCGGCCGCATCCTGCCCCTGTTCCTGCACTCGCGCGCTGCCCACCGCGACCTCGTGGGCCTGCTGAAGGCCAAGTTCGGGGATGATCTCAAGGGCCTCCGCAAGGGCGGTGTCGTGCACAGCTTCACCGGCACGGTCGAGGAGCTCCGCGAGCTGATGGACCTGGGGCTGTACATCGGCATCAACGGGTGTAGCTTCAAGACGGCGGAGAACTGTGCCGTGGTCAAGGAGGTGAGGTTTGATCGGATGATGATCGAGACGGATGGCCCCTGGTGCGAGGTGAGGCCGAGCCATGAGGGTTGGAAGTATCTTGTCGAAGACGCCAAGAGGCAGGCCGAGGCCTCGGCACGGGCAGATGCTGAGGCTCAAGTTAACGGCCAAGCAGCCTCCTCTGCTGTCCCCGACAGTAATAATGCTGATGGTACCCCGGCCAGCGCTGGGAAGCAGCAGCTGAAGAAGCAACAGCGGCAGCAGCAGCAGCAGCAAGGCAAGAAGGGCGCTCCAAAAAAGGCGGCTGCGGAAGTACACGAGCGTTTCAAGTCGGTCAAGAAGGAGAAGTGGGAGGAGGGCGCCATGGTGAAGAGCCGCAACGAGCCGTGCATGATTGAGCGGGTGGCTAAGATCGTGGCTGGGATCAAGGGCGTGCCCCTTGAAGTGGTCTGCGACGCCGCTTGGGCCAATACTGTTAAGGTATTCGGTTTAGATGAGATAGAGAGCACAAAATAGCATTGTAAACTCCTAAGGCTTTAGATACACTCTTCGAGAAGATACAGATTCAAGTTCTCTATCGTGTCATGTGCCAAGAAAACAATAGTGTTCTGTCCAAACATGCATACAAGCAACTCAAACGTGACAACCCGAACGCCATGCTGCCAGACTCCACGCCACCAGACCGCCAACCCGACTGTTAATATGTCCAGAACACATACATATAAGAAACAGACACCCCCGATACAAATGCAAAAAGCAAACGCCTACAGGCCCGACCCCTTGTGACCCCTGATCCTTCCATCCTTCACAGCCCCAATCGTGACCCCTTCCTCGCCCGTCATCCACCCGGGCATCCGCTCCCCGTCGATGACGCCGACCTCGACGAGCTGCCTGATGCCCGCGAAGACGTGCGGGCCGTGGAAGGTGAGCCTGATGCCCGGCCGCCAGCCCCCGCGGCCCCCCGCGTCGTCGTCGTCGTCGTCATCGAGGAGAGCCGCCGGGCCGCCCTCCCGCCCCTCGCGGCCCTCGGCCTCCCGCGCGAAGGCCGCGTCGAGGGTGCTGCGACGACCGATGGCGACGGTGGCCCGGGCCGGCTGGGGTTCCGGGCCCGACTCCTCCGCGTCGTCCTCGTCTTCTCCGGCCCGAGACCCGTTCGCCAGTGACGGAGGCGGCGGCGGTGAGGGGTAGGGGTCCTGCATGGCGATGTCCACCCTCTCGACGCCCTTGCCGTCGTCCATGCGCGCCGAGTCCCCGAACCGGCTGCGCGCGACGAGCCTCCTCCTCTTGGCGGCGCTCTGCGCCAGCTTCTCCTCGACTGTCGCCTTCCTCTTGGCCGGCTGCTGCCCGTTCCCTTGCTGCCCAGCAGCGCCGCGGTCGGCGAGATCCTCCCCCTCCCCCTCGGACAGGGGCGGCGTGGGCAGGCCCGTGTCCAGCGGCGACTCTTTCTTTCTCTTGTCGGCGTAGATGGCCCACCCTCCCCCGGCGCCGTTGGTCCGCTGCCCGCCCCGCCGCTCCATCGCCCCAGCCAGGTTCCTGGTCGACAGGCTGGTCGGCTCGAGCGCGTACCGCTCCCTGGGGCGCGAGAGCGCCTTGGGGATCCCCTCCAGCACCAGGGCGCGCAGGCTCCTCGTCTCCCCCGCCGTGTTCCTCGGGCCCCCGCCGCCTCCGCCCCTGGCCCCTACCCCGGCGGCCTGCTGCGCTGTCACGTTGGAGAGGTACAGGTGCGGCGACGCGTCCGGGAACGCGACATAGACGGTCCGGGAGGACGCGTCTAGGCCGCCGACGTCGCTCCCGACGAGGGCGGTGCAGTAGGGCGTGTCAAGGATGAAGATGCGCAGAATCAGGACCGGCAGCTGCGGGTGCCGCTCCAGCGCGAAGTGCGCCTTCACGTCCGGCGGGAGCTGCGCATGGAGGTTGTTGATGAAAGTGGAAGGGTGGAAGCGGGGCACAAGGAGGGACTCCCTGTCCACCTCCGGGGGGACGTCCTCTTCTTCTTCTTCTTCTCCTCCTCCTCCTCCTCCTCTTCTCCGTCTTTCCCCCTCGGTAGGACGCAACCTCAGCGGCACGATACGGTAAGCTGACCACCTCTGCGAAAGTGGCTGGTCCTGCAGGTGCTGCAGGTCCGCCCCCGCGAGCTGGTGCAGCGTCAGGCCTTTCCGCCAGTCGCCGTCCAGGATTCGGTCGATCAGCTCCTTCTTCGTGAACTTGGGCCCAGCCTGCAGGCTGACGTAGAACTCGCGGAGCTCCGCCCGCGACTCGTGCGGCGGGTAGAAGTCCGAGTCGATGTCGTAGTTCTCATCGACCTCGGCGTCCGCCAGGAGGAAGGGGCGCACGAGCGACGCGTCCGACTCGTCCAGCCACTTCACCGCCAGGGCCAGGAGCGAGTTCCGCGAGAGCGTCCTGACCAGTTTCAACACCACCGGGTGCGTGGACTCTAGGCGCAGAGAGTCCCGCAGCCGCGCCGTGGTTGGGATTGAGATCGCCGACATCTTCAATGGCCACCTTGATATGGCGTATAAATGGACCAGACACTCAATCAATCAATGTAGTCGGCGGAAAGCCGACGTTGCCAGCGAGTGCGTATAGCTAGGTAGTTTTGGGAGGATCGAGCATATGACCAGGGCACCAATTCTATTCCGTGTCAGTTTTCCGCACGGATCGGTCAATTTGCATGAGCAGACGCGTTCTGTAGTGAAATGCTGCTGAGCGCGTTGTGGAGACCCCTGTCGGTATGGGGCTTGGTCTGTAATAGAAAGAAATCTGCTTGGAGTGAAAGAGCTTATCCTCCCCGTGTATGCGATAAGATCTTTTAGATCATCATATTTGACCCCGCATGTGCTACCGTACAAATGAGCCCCGGTTATAAGCTGACCAACGCACTTTCAGCACACACGCCGCCCTTGATGGTGATATTCCCCATTCTACCTTGAGAGTATGATTTCAAATGAGGCTTTGAATCTCCTGAATGTGTTGCTTATGCGTGATGTTTGGTCTTAAAGGCGGTCTCTTTTCCTTTCGTACCCTGGGATTCAAAAGCCAGTGAGGCCCAAGGTGGCACTTGTTGCGTAGAGTACCCAAGAGAAAAGGGGGCAGGTCGCTCTGGCATTAAACGAGCCTCACTGATGCCACTGCATCTCAACCCCGATCGCGGCGGGAAATTCTGTGTCAATGACATCTCGTAAGAACACTCTCCTTGCCCGCCTCCAGAGAGCAGAGTGCGCGTAATAAGCACGGCTCGGGAATCGGCAAAAGGACGCGATTCAGGAGCAATTGCCCCGCAGCCAGAGCCCGCCCGAGATCCCCTCTGGTGCCTCCTGTGTACGAAAGAGTTTTCAGGTCTTGTCACCCCCTAGGTATCCAGGTTGGCAGGCCGAATTACCATCGGAGTATGCGGCTGTCAAGCAAAGTCAACGAAAAGAGGATGGAAAATCAGATAAGGACTAAAATATTAAATCTTCCCTGCACAAATTCTGCGAGTCAAGTACACCGTAATGCTCCACCCCGTCATACCTGCTACGCAGTAGTGACACTCTCATGTTTGCAAGTTGGTGCGGGCGGAGTACAAGCCCGTTGTCCTGACGTAGATTTCACGTGTTGTTCCCACGACGCCCGCATCCGGCCGTCCGCTTTTTCCATGCAGGCTTCCCCTATGTTCAGTGTGGACTTCAGATTATCGATTCCGGGAAAAAGGCTTATGCTTCAAATTTTCAAGTGATACCGAGATCGGTCCGGCTTTGGCAAAGCCAGCAAAGCCACCTAGTTTCCCGAGTACAATGGGATTTGTGATTTGGGATCCGAGCGGCTTCTACCAGCCTGTAATAGTTTGCTATCAGTCTATCCGGTGCCTCAGTGTTGGTGTGCCTAGGCTAACAGGGCGACGGTTGACCGTCCACCTTTCCAAGCCCAAGCACCCCCCGAATATGTGTTAGTGGACTATGCTGCACAGGTAGATTATAAAGCAGACTCGAGAACCTATAGTAAAGCAGCTCTCGACTCAGTAGCCTCGCCTTCTCCATTCCATCGGCTCTGCCCTCAGATTGCCCAATAGCGAGACCTTCTCTGTCGGTAACACATTCGGAGCATTTCTTTCTGGTGGGGCTGGAACCTGGAACCGACGGACCAGAATTCCCTGGTGCTGCGCGATTGCCGCGGGGCGCCCACGCGTCGTTGGATCTGACCACGGTGGGGAGACTGATGAACAGAATCAGGGGTCCATCCAGCTCCAAAACAAGCCACTCGAGCCATGTATTGTTCAATTCCTCTCCCGTCTCCCGACGAAGCAGAAATTGTCTCTTATAAGTAGGTACCTAGGCTGGTACTTCATGTGACTGACAAGGACGGCTCGGTGCTCACGCAGGCGAAGTCACCGCGAGAGGGTGGCCAAGGGCGGCCTTCCTGAAAGGGCAGCGGCAAGAACAGTCAGCGGCCGATTTGTAAGTGCAACGTGGTTTGGCTTGTAGTCAAATGTGTGTGACAAGAAATTTCAAACCTGGCCGCCTTGTGCATGCGCCTGGCCTCCCACGCCGTACTCGCTCGCTCCCACGCTGAGGGTGGGGCAATCTGTGCCCGTGGGTGGGGAGAGTTGGCTAATAGAGCCAAGATTCAACCGAGAGGTGGCAGGTGCTGCGCAGCCTCCGTCCGGCCAATGTATCCTGTTGCTTGTGTTTCTTCACCCGCTCCAGACTCTCAAGTCCCCTCGTTCTCTCCTAGCCTTTCAGTCTCTTCCCCCAGACCCCCCAGTGAACCTTGACTACCTGCCTACTCTGTAGTTTCTTATTTTTGCTGAAGCGGTTTCTTGTTTGGTCCCACACTGCGCAGAGGAACCCCCGATTTGGCTCTGAGGACTTGCGGATTTACAGCGCTGAATATTGCGCCGGACCCTGATCGGCTTCTGTCAAATCGTCGACTCATCAAAGGCGACCCGGTCCCCGCTCCGCTTTTCGCCTCCCTCTCTTCGCGCCCTTTGTCCTGTTTCCACACAAAGCCAATTCCTTTACAACCAGAAAAAAAACTGCTCGAACTTGTTGCTAGCCGCCGCACACCTTCTACAAGAAGCGCGGAGCGTTATCACCAAAAGCACTTGCGGTCGAGCTTTGCACCATTGACCGTTGACCGTTGAGGAAGACACGAACGTCTTACCACAAGCGGGCAGAAAACACTTCTGGAAGGCTTGGAAACCCTTGTCATCCGCCCGATCCGCCCGATATGTCGAACTATCACGGCCGGCGAGCGCCGAACGTCTCGCAGTACCTGCGGGAGTTAAACACGATCCAGGAGGCGGCGGCCCCGTCAGCGACGGCGACGGCTTCGGAGGAGACCTTCAACAGCCTGGAGGACGACCTCGCCATGTTCACGAACACACAGTTCTTCGACTTCGACTCCGGCCAGAACACGGACTATCAGTCGCATCCGGCAAAGCAGGACGGCGAAACACCCAGGCTAGATGACCCGGCCTCGGCCGCCTCGACCACGACGGTGGACGAGTTCAGCAGTCTGAACTTCATGACAAGTCAGTTCTATTTTCCCCTTATTCATCTTTGAACTTCCTTGTGTTGGTGTTCTTCTTCTATACCTAGACTACAGCTGCGCGTTGTGGTTTGCATCCAAGCAAGAATCTCCGTCCCCTTTTGCTTCTGTTCACTCTTTCCCTCTGTTCACTGCTCAAGAAAAGGCATCTTATGAGAGTCTCACTGCATCTTAGACTAGAAGCAGTGAAAGGCCGGCCCAGCAAGCCGACTTCCACAGCATCCTACAGCTTCCGTTCTTTTCCCATGTCTGTTCCTCCAAAACCAGTGGGACAAGTGGATGGCCCAGCTAAGGCGAGTGTCTCAACTCGGACATCATTCCATCGTGCTTACCCCTCAATATGGGCCTCCCGGCAATGAGAAGCTATCGCCTCTTTCAGCGAAGTCGCTGAGATCGACCATACAGAGTTGATAACCTTATCATTGATCAATGGGAGAAGGCGGTCTACCCCACTCTGAAGCGCTCAAGGTTTCCCCAAGCGCAAGTCGCATATTCAGAGGAGGGGGGGGAGCATTCTCACGCTCTTGATTCCAACGAGTGTATTTCATGGCGCATGTGACTTGAATAGTCACTCCAGGAGAGCGGCGCCACTTCGTTTTCATTATTATTTTGGCAGTTTGAGCTTGCAAGCTGTCTTACAGGCTGGTTACGTGCCTTCCCACTGAGTGAGATTCTACGGTGTGCTCCAGAGTTGGAGGGGGTTCACTGGATGTGACCTGGCATGGGGGAGCGTGCGCCTAAATGCAGCTGACAAATTTCCGGCCGACCCAACAAGGACGGCCGGCGATGGTGCCAGTCGATGGTGCAATACCCCGTGACCGTGATCCTTCCCTAGCAACCCGGCAGGAGGGACAAGGAAGGCCTGCCGGACCTGCCACTATCGAAACTGGTGAAGCATTGCACCGCTTGCAGCCAGAGAGGACTGCATGTTCTCACTTCTCTCATATTCCTGTTCCAATTGCTGTTACCCTATTCTTTTTGACTTCTTGCATTTCCATTCCACCCCCGTCGTCTTCTCGGCTGCCTTCCACCCCTTATCTTGGACCTTGCAACCTCTTCCCTTTTCTCCACGAATAATTATGCCAGATCCATGATGTCTTATTTATGATTCCATAGCATCGTTTGCTGACATGGAAATATGTCCTCAGGCGACTTTAACTTCCCAGACTTTGGCGGGGCGTATACATCGCCAACGCTACAGAACTTCTCAGACAACATCAGCAACCTGCAGCCGATCCAGCCCAACCCGCAGTCGGTCTACCCTGCACCCCAGCAGCAGCAGTCCAATGGCTATCACCCACCGCCCCCGCCCAGGATAGGCACCGGCTCCGGGGTCGGTGCGGCCGCGGATAAGGTCCGCACGCCGGAGTCTTCCATCTCGGTCAGCCCGAACCGCCCCCTAAACTTCGAGGAGGCGTCGCGGCTCGCTGCAGAGGAGGACAAGCGGCGGCGCAACACAGCGGCCAGCGCTCGCTTCCGCATCAAGAAGAAGCAGCGCGAGCAGGCGCTGGAGAAGTCGGCCAAGGAGATGAACGAGAAGGTTGCGGCGCTCGAGGGGCGCATCTCCCAGCTCGAGACGGAAAACAAGTGGCTCAAGAACCTCATCATGGAGAAGAACGACGGCAACGAGGACATCGCAAAGCTGTGGAAGGATTTCAGCACGAGGCAGAAGGCCGGCCTGGCTGGTGAGGCGGCCAAGGAGGCGGCCAAGAAGCCCGCGCCCGCATCTCCTGAAGAGCATGAGGGCGGGGACATGACTGGTTGACAATTCCCCCCCCCCCCCCCCCCC
>PYSP01000099.1:0-32319 GCA_003049395.1 Pseudohalonectria lignicola | reverse complement strand
AATCCCCCCCCCCCCCCCCCCAAAAGAAAAGAAAAGAAAAGGAGAAAGCGAAGGCTATCGTTTTCACCTGCACTGTTTACTTGTGAGGCTGTCCTCTCTATTGTTGATACACATTGGGAATCTGGCGTTCTTGTGCCTTGGCCGGCGGCCCTTTTTTTGGTTTGGTTCAAGGGAGCCGGGGGGTGCTGGGGATGGCGGCTTCTTGCTTGCATTTTTGGATATATTTTGGCATACCGAAGCAAGGCTCAGGGTGGTTGGTCAGGCCAAAGCCGTGCCATTATTTGATGGTGAGAGAAAGCTACAGAAGTTTAGTCCCGGGATCTGGTCTGTACGGCGGCCGTCATCATGAGACACTGGGAGATAACATATGATGACGACGATGGGGAGGCAAGGAAAGTCTAGGGAAGACGCTGGGACATTATGCCCTGAAAATTCACGCATCCACATTCCCATGTCCTACACACTGTAGATCTGTATGATGATACGGATACAATGTGTCAGCGATATTTTTCACTGCAAGAATTTACCTAGTACAAGGCAAACAGGATTTGTAGCGTCAGTTACAAAAAGGGGGGACCAATTCATCGATGCTATCTCCAAGCTAACCCTGGTCCAGCCTAGTCATTGAAGTCTTGGTCTCCTTTGCTCCTATCGGCTCCTGTAATAGAAAACTCAAGGGAGTAGTAATTCAAGCTTCTCTCCAACCCTCCCGCAAGGTCTCGCCAACCCAATTAAGTCAGCCTCAACTTTCTCGGATCCGACACCCCAATGCGACAATAACCGTTTCCTCCTTCTCTCCCAAACCCTCATCATCCGCTGGCCTCTCCCCCTTCCTTCCTCAAGCTGCTCAGCCTGAGCTGGTTACGCCTCCCCAGCACGCGGACGGTGTTCTCGCGCTCGACCGTCGTCATCTCCGCCCAGTTGGCGATGCGCGACACGGTGCCGTCCTTATGGATGACCATGGGGCCCAGATGGTCGAGCGCCAGGCTGCCGGAGCCGCCGCTGACGTCCAGCGTCCTCACCTCATTCGCCCCGGCGCCGCCCTGGCCGGCCCCAGAGGGCGCCGTTGTCGAGGGCGCCGCTGGGAGTGCTAGGGGGACGGCTCCTGGAGCTGGAGCTGGGGCCTCGCTTGCGCTGGTCGCGGGGTGCGACGGTGGCGGCTGCGGAGAGGCGCCTCCCGGGCCTGATGACGTGCTTGCGGGGTTCGATGAGGTGGTGTCCATCGGTCGAGATGGTGTGATCGAGCCGCTGGCGGCGCCGGCTCTGGCCCTGGACGGTACTGCTGCTTTTGGAGTGGATGCTGCTGCTCGGCCCAGCAGGTGGATCGTTCTTTTCATGTCCCAACGGTCCGGCTAAGATGTTCTCTCCCTTTATTGAGTCCCGCGGGAGTTAATGAGTGAGAATTCTCATTATTGTATTCGATATTCTGTTCGACAGTCTTGCGCGAGTCGCGAATTTTCACAGCGTGTGTACTAATAATGGTCCGTGATGTCTTGCATTAAAATTTGTAGTGGAGATTTACAGCGCTGGAGTGCCCACAGGGCCACAACAATGCAGCTAAAGCTGAGCCGTGACTTCAAATTTCGACGTGTTTCTATCGCGAACCACCATCCCCCCCTGCCCTGAGTCCGAATATTCCATCGTCTTGAAGAGGACTCCGTCCCCCTCATATT
Organism: Pseudohalonectria lignicola; assembly: GCA_003049395.1. NCBI lineage: Eukaryota > Fungi > Ascomycota > Sordariomycetes > Magnaporthales > Ophioceraceae > Pseudohalonectria > Pseudohalonectria lignicola. The sequence continues at coordinate 30,646 of PYSP01000099.1, read as the reverse complement.
GTATGCCACTGGCCGCTGTTTATTCGATATTTCAATACTACGTAGAAGGAGATCAGCAATTTTGACAGCCCTTTCTCGACATGTCGACCCGCCCAGCGGCAGCCCAGCCGATGGCGTGCCTCCGTTCCCCTCCAAACCCCCCGCTCGGCCCCTACAAGGAGGATTTGCAGGAACGACTGACTGGTGACATTGGCGCCGCCTTGATAGAGGCAGGACACACGGAGCCACGGACTGCCGTTTACCACTTACCAGCCCCCTGTTGGTCCTCCCCTCCCTCCTTGAGTTTAACCCCCACGCCCAACATCCCAACCAGACCAGAGAAGCGAGCCACGAGTCGGGAGCTCAGGCCGTCTCCATCTAGTCAGATGTTGATGGACTCACTGACCTGCCTTTCCTGGTCGAATGTGTTCAATGCTGCTTGATGTTCCCAGCTAAGCAGGCAGGGTCAATTCCTGTCCAGTAGGCTGTCATCTCGTATGTTTGTATCACAACCCTTCCTGGCGCCTTGCTTTGGGCATCTCACGATCAGCGCGTTGAGCAAGGGGCCAGGCACAAGATCCCAGTGAAAGACTTAGTGCTCATCACTAGACTGCGGGGAAGCACGTTTATAAACCATCTCCTTTCTCCTTCCTTCCCCAGGGACCAACACCCCTTGATGCCGGGGGGAGCGTATATATTGGGGCCGCTGTTTGTAGTCAATGGCTGTGTTTCTCCCTGTGTCTTCCTCCCGTCTAGAGGTAATAATGTTGATGGCCAACCTAGATGTCGCCATCATCCTTGTCATGTTCGTTAGCCGGGCCGTTCGTTTCCAGGCAGGGACTCGCACCGCTGTAATCCCATAATTGAAGGCGCATCGGCAGGTCATTCGTTCGTGGCTTTCCTTCTTTTGATATTTGATGGATTCCCGTATGCCTTCTGAAATCCATATGTCTTTTAAGCCGAATCTAACCCGTCTTTATGTTACATCTAGAACAGCATCTCAAACTCTTGATGTATCCCTGGCCGGCGCGCTTCCCCCCCAACCCCCCTCGAAGCGTGTCGTCGGAACACTTTACGTATTCTTGATTTTGCGAGCATTCCTCGCAGTACAGTCTCAAAGAAGCACAGATTGCATTGGCGTGACCATACTTCATCCCGAGAGTACTAGGCCCTGGACCTCGATAATACGAGGTGACACCGAGTTAAGTAAGTAAAGCTTTCTCAGGCTTAAATACTTGAACTTGAACCCCTTAGTATTCTTCCGCATCTCTTTAAAAAGAATTTAAGAAATACAGCTCGAAATGAGCTGTATTACGAATACGAAAGAGTTTCTTTTCCCTCTTGAGCTGATTAACTAACTCATTGCAAAGAAAGGTGTTCGTTCAGGTGAGGAAAAAATTTGAGTTTGGACGCAGTGGGAATTGAACCCACGACCTTTCACATAGGCAGGTTCCGTAGAACGGACAATGCAAAGCGAAAATCATACCCCTAGACCATGCGCCCGAGTAGGACTGATGTTAACATTGACGTTTGGAATAGAGTCTTAATAGAGATCATCTGGGCGTCAGACGGCAATTCTAATGCAAATAGCCTGGTATACCAAGGCATCTTCAATAAAGCATTTAAAGTACCATATTGGTCAATTTATCAGAGCATAATTAATATATTTATATATCTCCTTTTTCTTATTTAAATGGCTTTACGAACTCCGGTCCCTTCAAAGGGAGACACAGATGAATGATATACGCGGTCGACCACCTGCCTTCTGAAGGCAATCCTGATATCCACACTTAGCAGCGAAGGAGTCACGTACAAAAAGACGAACAGCTACCAACGACTCTTCACCTTTGAATAACACCACTTAACAAGATGGCGACGATGACCCTAGCTTATAATAGTCTTATATCTTTTAATTCGTCTCTTGATTTTATTGAGAATCTAGGACCCCAAGCGGCCAGCCCGACAATTAGCTAATATTTTATTACGGTCTTTTGTCTTTTCAGCCTGGCCTCGCCCACACTTCGCCCAGCCTGAAAGAACTCTCTCGCCACAGACAGACAGGTCGAATCTCCGTAGAGACTCACAGCTCTTTCGGCTGTATCAGAAGCCTCTGCTCTGTTCCCTCCACGGACACGATAATATCCTTCTCCAGGCTCTCCGGCTCCCCACCTGCCTCTCCTCCTCCTCCCATCATCTCGCTAACAAGTTGAGCCAGCCAGACGTCACTCCCTTTGGCTCCCATAAGGCCCAAGGCGGCGGGCAGCTGTTCGGTCTTCCCTGTGAACTTGGATGTGTAGGTAGTTGTCCCCACTTGGTTGGCACCGAACCTCCCTGAGTTAGCAAAGGCGCGGCATCAAGCGGCACGTGCGGATCATATACATGTGCGAGACTGTGGACATGAACCAGCGTGACGCTACGGCAAGGGCGTTACTACCAGAGATTATGATTTCTGGAGCTTCCGCATAGGGCGAGAGGTTGTAGAAGAAGAACCCGATACCGGTGAACCTCAGAAGGCCATCACGGTACTCGTCGCGGTAGACCGGCTCCCTGGCCGTCCACGGCAGCACCATCATTGCGCTCGAGCTTCCATCCTCTCTAGCTGGTGCATGACGTACTGGTGGAACCAGTCCTGGAAGACTCTGAGCCTTCGGAGGCCTTCTTTCTGCTGTTTGGGGGTGATAGTGGGCAAGTATTCTCTGTGGTGATGTATTGGTGGGCCGTTAGCATCTTATACATTGGTACAAGTATCATCTCAAGGAGCTACCTAGGCGCGGCGGCAGATGCTTGGGTAATACCAACACTTTGAAACGAACTTGAGGGTTAAGCACTGGTGGATTGCCCACCCGGGCCTCGTAGCCCTCCACGAAATCTTTCAACAAGTCTCTCCACTGATCTGGGTTGGCCGCCCACTCGGGGACATGCTTGAATTACACGGGAAAGCTCCCTTCTACACCTTTGGGTCGATGCTGCTGCCACATGTCCTCGAGGCTGACAACAGTTTTTTTCGACGCCGAGGAATCGTTCTAGACGGGAAATGAATTTGTCAAACAATTCTCGGCTCTCCTTGTGTTCTACTTGCAAATAGTCTGTAGGGTAAAGGAGCTTTGTGGGTTTCTGTAGCATTGTTCGGCGGACAAGAACCAGACAACGAATCAGCCACGGCTGGTAGCAAATTCCCATCCAGACATCCATTTCTTCAACCTCACCTTGAAAATAGCCCCCTCATTTTGAGTGCTTGGCAAGCCGTAGAGGGCCCCTGTGAGGGTCTTGAACTCTCTAACTGTCCTCGCAAAGCCTCCGACCATGTCAAAGGTCCTGTGAAGGGCCGATGTCAGAGCGAATTTTACCTTTTTTTTGTTTTTTTTTGTTTTTTTTTTGGGTTTACAAAATCGCAAATATGCCTAGCAGCTCCCGCTCATGGTCTGCACATCGACAACTCACGAGCTGTATGATATCACGCCCCTGAAACTTGCGGCGCCAAGGGAAGGTCTCATCCCATAGATCCCCTGTGCGGCAGTTGGTGCTCGGGTGCTCCCCAGCGCTGAGCAGAAAGACCGTCCTTAGTTGTCCGATCAACATCCCGTATTGGGCAGCTCCTTTTCACTTCACCGAGTGGCTTACTGTCAGTCCCTATACTAAAATCGAGCCAGTCGTAAGTGGCTACAGCAGCAGCACTCCCAGCGCTACTCCCACTCGTGGTGCGGTAGCCATCCCCACGCGGGTTAAAGGGGGCATGGTAGTCGACCCAGTCGGCCGTCGGCCACTCGGAGTCGGCAAACTGCGTCGTCTTCAGCTTCCCCACAACGACGAACCCGAGGTCTATCAGGCGCTGGACCGCCTCTGCCGTTTGTTGTCTTGGCGAGTCTAAGGCAGTGTAGGCGCATGATGACGCCCGGCCTTGAGGCCCTTGAGGTCGATGATGTCCTTGATGGCGAGCCGCAGGCCCGCGTACGGTTTGATGGGCGTCTTAGTGTAGTAGAGGCGTGAGGGGACAGCGACCGTCAAGGCTGAGGGGTGTTCCTCGCCATACGCGGATGCGTCGAGGGATCGGAAGCTTTCCTTGGGCGAGTAATTGTTAAAAACAAGGGGTCTCACATTTCTCAGAGGTCTCCTCATCCCCTGAGCCTTGAACATACCAGTCGCCAACGTCTTCTGATGGGACTGTCGCCACGACGAATGCTCCCGCGGCGTCCGGATAGAGACGAAATGCTTGATGCAGATGGCCATGCTGTAGGAAGTAAGGTCCATGCGGGATGGAAGTATCGTTGCGAGTGGGGCGATAGATGTATAAACATCCAGCGCCTCCCCTTGGGAGGACTCGACCGCTTTCTCAAAATCGGTGCTGCTTGCGTCCAGACTCCCCGAAATCTGGATGATGACCGAGCTCAGAAACTCGGGAGACCAGACATCATCGACTCTGCCGAAGTCTCACAGGACTTCCGCGATTTCTTCAGGATCTGGGAGGTTGTCGTGAAATGACACGACTGTGCAAGGCTCGGCGACCTTGGCATGGCCAAGCAGATTAGTGTTCTAGTGGGCTGCACGTCAGACAAATGAATATTCGTTCACCATAACCTGTAGCAATAACTCACTAATGGGGATGAATGCATGTAGTAGGCAACATCACCCAGACGAATCACCGTCGATATAAGTTTTCGAGCCATGGTGCTGCCTGGGAAGAACAACACCACGGCGACCAACTGAGCCAGGAGCATCGTGAGCGATATGGCATCGATCGAATCGGTGGAAATTTTTAGAGATTAAAACTTTCCAGCCAAAAACACACCCGTGAGACTGGATAGCGCAGGGTCTTGTGGCGATAGGAAAAGGGTTCGCCAAGATGGCCAACGGTCATGGTCACATGTTTTGAGGAAGCGGACAATTTCCCCCCTTTTCTTGAGGATTTACTTCCAGCCTCAGTGCTCCCATTTGCTTCACACATCCGGCTCTCTTTGCTCACCCCAACCGCACCTCAATTCAGCCGAAACTGGCCGATAATTCAAATGTTGCCTCGGAGCACTTTTACCAGTACCTCCTTCGTGATCATAATAGGCTTCGGCTGGACGAATTTCAAATATCTGGGATCGCGAATGCTACCTTAGGCTCGACGAAAGCTTAGACTCGTTGCTAGTGTTACAATAGAAGGCTCCCCCACGGAGCTGGTGGCGCACCGCGGCTCTAACAGCTGTTGATAGCCGTGGGATGACTGTTGGAAATATGACGTGTGAGGTCCTGTAGAATGTTAAGGTCTAGTGGGCGGACTTGTGTTATGCAAGAGGGCGATGAGCAAGAACTTACAATTCCCGAGACTAGAGTAAGAATCTACACGCAAGGCGACAGCTAGACCGTATAGTGCGGTTGGAGCGGCTCGGCTCTCAAGTTGGGAAAAACACCTCCTCCGTAAAAGTGAAAGAGATCCATCCATAGAATGTAGCGTCTCTGTTTTGAGCTATCCTAACCTTTACTCTAGCCAAGGGAAAAGATCTCAGCGGACTGTGACCATCGCGAGAAATTGATAGGGTGATGTTGGGTATCTTGTCGCTCGAGCCTAGTGTTTAATCTGGCTGGCTGCGCCGAGTAAGACTCTACAAGGTTCCGTTTCGACAGCTCTTTAGATGAGGAGCCTTTTTGGTGACTGGAGAGGATTCGTGAACGAAGGGCTCTTGCGTTGAGCTATGTGGCTTCCAGGGCTGTGGGAGAGTTGGGCGGGAGCTGTTCTGTCGATGCCCGCCGGTAATCACAACTAACTTATGTAGGTGGGTAGGTAGGTAGGTAGGTAGATGAGCACTTGGGATAAAAAATGGCAGGAGGTGAGGGAGCAGGGTACGCAGAAACGTTAATCGCAATTCTCATTAAAAGCCTAGAAAGTTATCATGAACTAGACTAGCCATAGTACCCCAGTAATAGCACTAACCCATGCTCCTAAGAGAAAGCTCCAAAAAAACAATGAGAGGAGATTTCATGCTTCCAATTAAAAGAGGAGGGCGGCCACGCCGGCAGCAGCCAAGACTCCGGCAGCAGGGGCCGCCGTCATCTTGGGCGCGAAGCCCGTCGAGCTGGATGAGCTGCTGGATGAGGGTCGGGTCGAGGTGCCCGAGCCTGCCGAGCCTGCCCCGCCGCCCGTGACTGTTGAGGTGAAAGACGACGAGCTGACAGTGGAGACGATCACAGAGCCGTTGGAGGTCGTCGTAGTCAGGATATCCGAATGGCTGGTGACAGTGGTCTCCGAGGGCGAGGCCGATGCACCGGTACCGGTACCCGTCGCGAAGATGGTGCTGGAGCTTGTCGTGGTGAAAGTCGACCCGCCCGAGGTGACCGTCGAAACGACCTCCGAGGTTGAGATTGCCGAACCAGAGCCTCCAGCCCCAGCCCCAGCCCCAGCCCCAGTCCCAGTGGTCGAGCCAGTGGGAGCGCCGGTTCCCGTCACAGCAGCGCCACCAGTCGTCACAGAAGTGAGTGCAACACCATTGTCTGGCAGAAGGCGTCAGGCGTCAGCCAAGTATAGCCGGGAGGTGGAGTGGAGGTGGAACGGAGGGAGAACGGAGGGAGAACGGAGGGAGAGTGGAGGGGAATATGTGGAGAGGATTGGATTGGGGTGAGAGCACTCACTGCGGCAGAAATCGTTGGCGTACCCAAGTGCTAGCTCGGCCGTGGTCCCGTTGGCACAGAGCTGGGCAGAGCAGTCACGGACGCCGTAGGTGAAGTTAGGATTCCGGCAAAGGCAGCCATTGTCGCCAGCCGCGCAACCAAGCTCCGCCGACTTGTTAGTCTGCTGCATGCTGTTGATGCACCATTGCTAAACATGATCACATACGTTAGCTGGCGCGTCAACACGAATAAACAGGACGCTATGAACACGAGGAATTCAGGGTTCTGAGCTTGACTTACCGCGCAGGTGGGGAAGGCGGACAGGTCCTGGGCGCCGACCATGGCGACCATGGCGGCAACCAACAGGAAGACGACCTTTGTGAAAGACTTCATTTTGGCTCTGAGTGTTTTGACTGTTGACGAGAATGGGATCTGTGCTCTGTTTCTTCAAGATATGATCAGAATGTTGTCGGGCAGGACGTGGGCAGACGAGAATTTGATGTTTGAAAGTGTTTAGATTCTTTGTTGTTGAAGGACGGCGGAAGAGATTTTTGGGAAGCGGGAAGAGGGGAGAAGGAAGAAATAATACCTGGAATCCGCTTTGTTTGGATGCAAGCAGGTGCGTTGTGCTGCCTCAACGTAGACGGGAGGCAGGTAGATGAGGAGGAAAGATCTTGCTGATCTGCTGCTGAGCAGGCGCGTCGATGTGGGGCGTACACTTGGGGGTTGTGACTTTGCAAACGGAGGTAAACTGGTACGGTGGACGTGTCTGGGGCGGGAAAACAGAATGAAGAAATTGAGGGAGGTAGTGTGGGTGCAGGGCAGGTTTTAAAAAAAGTTGGGAGGGAAGGTGGCCCTCACGGGGTAGGAGAGCTTGGAGTGAAGTGAGTCTGATGTGATGCCCTTATGTCCTCTACGTCCCGATTGGGCAAGGGCGACTCTGGACCATAGACGATACCAAACTGCAGCTTGCAGCTCCAGCTCCAGCTCCAGCTCACCGCATGGGGAGGGAGCAAGAAGTTGCAATGGCCCTGTACATTCGACAAAACAGAAATCAGGTACCTAGCCTGCCTACCTAGCCAAACTACCCACCACCTACCCAGACAGTGACGGGGATATTGGGGAAGATCCATCCATGACCATTCCTGGGAAGCACCCCAGCCACGACTGTCCAACCTGGAAGTCAGGTGTGGCACAATACCTGCTTGTTTGTCTACCGCCCATTGGGGACAGATGATGAAACAATCTACCGAACATGCATCGGAGCATCCTTGGGCCATGCCCCGGAGCAACCAACCCAGCCAGGAATTTGCTTCCTCGTCGATGTCACCTTTTCCCGCTGCGGTTCTCCCACGCATGGATGGGGCTCTTGTCCACCCCAGCCTTGATTTCCACCCCTGCCAATGTCCCTAACGCTAGAGCTAGTACAGGCTTTTAGATGGATGGCATATTGCCGAACGACAACGCAGCGAAGGCTCCCTCCCATCGAGCGAGTGCTGATGTCAGAGCGTGCGTGTCTTTCCAACTAAAGGGCTAGATATTTGGGGTTTCCTGCTGGATGCCTTGATCGAACACAGGAAATCGTTCATCCAGATCTTTTGTTTCTTTGCCCTTCTTTTGACTTGCGTGCAGGTGTGCACTACTAGGTCGAACTCGCAAGGCGGAGATGACCGCATCAGCGAACGTGCCAGGGGAGCCAAAGCTGGCTGCCACATGGATGATGTTGCATTGGGGGGAACTTGCGGTCTTGTAGGTATGGGATCGTTTCCCCCGCGGACTGAGGCAGGGAGATCAGATTGCATCTTTAATCTTGATCCATCCATTGCCATTCCCGTTCTGTTTCGCACCCCCGTGCTGCTCATTTACCGCCATCTCTCATGCCGGCCGGGGTGCATATGGACAGTACCCCTTAGCTCGCGATCGCTTGGCTATCTCTTCCCGTACGTAAGCTCCTGTCTTCTCATCACCTCACGTCTCGTCCCTTATAAAGGTCCGTTTGTAGCCCGGAGCACCGCAGAGCGCCGCAGAGGCGGGAGTGCCCCAGGGGAGGGGAGACCGCAGATTCGATTGGACTGACGCCTACCAATTTCACTATGGTCACGGAATCGATCATAAATGTCTCACAGCGGCCGGTTAGCTGCACATCTCTCTGGCAACAGGGGCCAGGAACCTGCATCGATCCCTACCGCTGCCGACTGGTGCTCCCTTATGGACGGCCTGACGAGAAATTTGGTGCTACTGCAGCATCATGCAACTCCCGGCAGCACAAGGACACAGAAACAGGGAAACTGGATGAAGAGGACAGGTAAGGGAACCCGACCAGTTTCCCGGCCCAAAAAGTAAGAGGGAAAAGAGGGGGGGAAAGGAGAAAAAAAGAAACAAAAGAAATGCCAGGGTTTGAAAGTCTGAATGGCGTGTGGTGAGTTCACTCGGTTGCTTGCGGTTGGAGACGACGATGGGACGAGGTTGGAAGAAAGCTACCTAGTCCAATGGGGAGGCGTCGATGTCGATGAGGTCAAAGACCGCCCCAGTCACTTTCCGGTTTAGATCTCGAGCTGGCAGCCTCCTATTGGACATTGTTTCATCTTGGCTGCATGGGCTCTCACAGCTCGACATGGATGGTGCCGACAATTCGGCTAGCCGCGACAGGGGTCCCTGAGGAGTGACGGAGTTGGTGGAGTGACGGTGAGAACCAAATTCGTTCCTTTCCTTGATTGCCAATCTAGGAATTTGGTAGCCACGTCTTGGGATCATTTGGGGGTTTGCGAAACCTTTTTCTTCCCATCCTGATCCCAAGCATTGATCGTCCCGTGCCCTCTGCGAGATGAAATTCGGAGCTGGGACAGGAACTTACATAGTGGTAGGCAGGCACACATCCACTTCCTACAATTGAGACACGGTAGAAGATGTCTACTACTACGGAGTAGGTCACCATCTCGCGCTCCTTGCTTCCGTCCCTCCCTACCCAAGGTAGGTCATGGTCCGTGGTCAATGGCTTTATGCACTCTGATTTTACCCCGCTGGCATGTCCAAGTCCAACATCTTTCGACGTTTGTGCGTCCTTGAGGCCTGGCTGTCATGCTTGCAAGGGATCGCATCTGTACAGGCTTTGGAGTCTGTTAACAATCTCTACTATCAGTACCCAGCAATGCGCAACTGTTGCCGAGAATCCCAGGCCCTGGCACGGTATGGAACGGAACACGGAAGAGTGATAACGATTAAAGAGAAGGTGATGTCATCCAATTGTGGTCGAAAGAAGCTCTCTGTATCTATTCGGAGGCTGTCAAGGGTCTACGTAGGTAAGGTACGTACCTGCTAGCTTCCATGTTCAGCTTGTCCGGCACCACCAGGAAACTCAGGTTGGCTAGCAACTTTTTAGCTAGGTTGTTCTTGTTTTCCAGCCCGCTTTGTTGGCTGAGGTGACCTGCTGCAGTCTGCAGTACCATCCCCTGTTCAAAGGTTCCACAGCTACGGAGTAGCTAGAACTGTCCGAGTTCCTACCCAGATACCTGATCATCTTAGGTCTGCCTTCTGACATCAACGTCTTTGAACCTTCACCGGCTAATCTGGCTTTCCACTCGTGGATGCCGAGATTCAGACTGTACTCAGTATCTCGGAGACCCCTTGTCTGAAGAGGACAAGGAGGGAGAGGGGGATTCGGTGGAGACAGAGATAGAGCACACCGACCGGGCAAAGTGCCGACTGATATCCGCCACCGCCTCCGTCGTAAGCGCGGAGGACCTGTCTCTACCCTGTACGTTCCTACCCTGTACCTGCCCAGCCTGGTATGTACGACAATAGTGCACGTCCGGCCCGTAGCGTGCATGATGCACAATGTGATGGTGTCCTCCTCCAGCCACGGCTGTTTATTAGAATTCCCCGTAGGCGACGCAGACGATCGATGCTGAGGCTGCGGAGCGGTGCTTTTCCGCCTCCCATAGTCCACTATGAGCTAGTGTAGTAGGTAGTTTAGCAGATAAGACAACTCACACGGCCCAGCGAGCTACCTAGCTCAACGCACGGATTTGTCAGTACAAACCGACAAAAAAACCACGCACACATCTCTATGAGCGTCGTCCGGACGGCTAGGTATCCATCTGATTTCTCATCCCGCCTCCTCCTCACTGCTAAACTCTCGGTGATCCGAGTGTTGCGCAAGCGCGCATCCGTAGTGCTCCAAGATCGTTCCTAACGGGTTACTGCCCTCGAGAGTCTCCGTCTACCGTGCGCAAGGACGGCGACTCCGTACAGACCAACCCCAACCCAACCCCCCTTAACCCCTCACGAGGTTACTGGAAAGCGATGCTGCCACTAAAAGAGGCTAATGTTAAAAAATGGCCCCTCCAAAAAGAAACCCGACGCTACGGGGACCATCTGTTGGCAACCACCTGGCGCATTACGCACTAGCCTAGCATGCTGGTGCAGACCACGAAGATGGCGCCGATATGTTTGCTGTCTGCTGTGTGTCGCTGCTGAAGCTATTGGTTCATAGCGTAGTCGGAGGCCTCGCATCTTGGGGGATAATCTCGTTCTCATACCTAATAAAGGGTGATAGGGATTTTTGTCTTCTCCTCACCGCTTCCCCCCATGCGTGAAGCTTCCTCCATGATCGAGACGGATCCATCTTGGCCCTGGCTAAGCGCTATCATGCAGCTATTCCTTTTGAAATTCTTGTCTGGTCTCCCTTCATGATTCTGAGGGAGCAGATGTGGTTTTCGAAGCCGTCCAGATCAAAGACCTTGGATGACCTCACCTGTAGCAGTAACTGGCTACTTCGGCTTCGCGTGAACCCCTAGAGGACATCTTTTTAGAAAACTTGGGGTGGGGCATGTCAAAAAGTTAAATTGCTATTGTTAGCAAAGACGGGCCATGGGCCTACGGCTTATCTATGTTCCCTGGTAAGGGGATGCTTCCTTTTGGCAACTGAATTTCCAGCTTGCCAGTTGAAGATGCCGGTATGAGGCAATGCCTGCACGGGGATCGAGATAGACGGGTCGCACGGGACCGACTCCAGGAGAGGCGGGACGATTTTTAGAACAACGGGGTGGGGGAACTGGTATATGTGCCGCTGCGAGAACGGTAAAGGCTTCAGTTCTTAGCATGCGTGAGCTCACCAGTGGGAATCAACGAAGAGACAGCCTTGGGGTTTGCCTCTTGAGTATCGTGATATTCGGCTCCAATAGCCTGTCTTGCGCTCTGCCTATGGGTGGCAAAGGTCATTCGTCCAACACCTGCAATTCGCTGAATCCCACTCGGAGTTCATGCATATCCCCCATACATAGGAGAGTCGGCCCTAGCTAGTCCCGGCAGGAACTCCCACCCGCCAGATAAAGGGAATGCTTTTCCCTCCCCCCTCGAGCGTTTCTCCCATCTCAGTCCCCGGTATCAACCTCCAGATCAAGCTGCACCCCGTTGCTGATGCCGTAGTCCTCGAGCGTGAGCTGGTCCCTGAACGGCCTCTCCCCCTGCCGCCGCAGCATGATCTCGTGGGGCTCCCGGCCGATCCGCGCCGCCACCAGGATCTTGAACTCGCGTATCCGATCTGAGGCGAGGCAGGGGATCGCGGCCTTGGTGCCCAGCCGGTCGTTGACATGCACCACGATCATCTCCTCCCCGGCGCCCCCCGCTGATGACGTCGCCGCGGGGGCCGCCGCTCTTGGGGGTGGCTTGCTGGTGGTGTCAGCCTTCCTGTCCTTCCCCCTCCGCTCGTCGCGCCCACCACCGCCTCCGCCTCCGCCTCCGCCGCCGCTCCTGGCTGCTGACGAAGATGAAGGGCCGTCGCGGTCGCGGTCGCCACGGCCTCGGTCCCTATCCCTTTCCCCATCCCCATCCTTATCACGATCCCTATCGCGATCCCGGCGCTGCGGCGAGCGGTTGCGGTATCCGCGCTCCAGCCCACCACCGCCGCCCCTACGGTCGCGGTCATCGTCCTCGTAGTCATCACGCCGCTTCTCTTTCCAGCGGAAGCCGCCGGTTCCCCGTGGCCTATTGTTGTTCCGAGGTCGGTCCCTGTTGAGACCACTGTCTCTGCCACGGTCTTGACCACGATCCCGATCTCTGTCGCTGTCACGATCCCGGTCGCGGCGCTTGTCTGCGTCCCGATCTCTGTCGCGGGTGTTGCTGTTCTCGCCTCTGTCGCGCTTCGGTGAGCGCGAACGGGATCGATTATCTCCCGCCATCGTTTGTTTTGATTTTGTTGTCTGGGTAGGTAGTTTTGATGGATAGGAACCTTGGTAGGTGAAGGTCAAGGGCAAGGTATGTATGTCGTTGGGTGAGTGTCAGGTTGTGACATTTGCCTTCGTGTTTTTGGCAATATTTATGTCGCGGCAGGCAATTCTACCGACTGCAGGGTACCTATCCGGATTGACAGTGTGACGACCATACAACACTGTATGGACACTATACTCACTGCGTAAAAACGACTCTCGGGACTCACGCAAATGTAAGGACAACCCTAAGTCAGGCATCATGAACCATGTAATCAGTTCAACAGTCTTCATATGCTCTTCTAACTCAGATCACTGTAGCAGAAGAGGCGAGAAACCGCCACAGAAAGCAAAACTTTGCATTAATTCGGTACATGACGTTGGAGGGCAAACGAGATGCCAAAACCCGCGCCGCCACCACCCATTTTCCTTAGAACGCCGCAATTATGAAACAATAACGGAGTATATGTACAGCAAGTTGTTTTGCAGACCACGAGGAAGAGGACAAGGGAATGAGCAAGGTGAGAAAGAAACAGCAGCAACTACACTCCTTATGAGACAATGTGCTTCTTCTTCTTCTTCTTAGGCTTCTCGCCGTCATCCTCCCGCTTGCGCTTCTCCCCTCCACTCGGGGTGGCGGCATCCAGAGACTTGCGCATCTTCTTCAGCTCCTTCTTGCTGTGCACCACGGGGGTCCCGTCCTTGCCAATCTCGACGTCGCCGCGCTCATACTTCCTCTTGAACTTGACAACTGAGATACCCGCCTGCTCAGCGAGCCGCTCGAAGTCGGCCTCGGTCAGATTGCCGCCGACCTTGCCCGCCTTGGTCGATGACTTCGGGATCGCCGTTGCTGTTGCGAGAGCGATGGCACGGTTAGCACGTCGCTCGATCTGTGCCTGCTTGGCGAGCCGTCGCTGGAAGCGCTCAAGCTGTCTCTCCTCCTGCGCCTTGCGCGCTGCTCGCTTGGCTGCGCGGATGGGCGCAAGCTGCAGATTGCGCTGGTGGCGCTCCTTCTTCCGGGCGATCTTGGCTTCGCGGGTGGCCCCGACGATGGAAGACTGCCAATGCTCCGGAGCCTCCGGCTCTTCTTCCGTGTCCTCGGAGATGCTAGAAAGTGTAGGGGAAGAAGGAACTTTACCATCAGCGGCACCATTCGTGGCCGGCGCATCCTCCATCTCGTCATCTGAAGCTTCCTCCTCCTTTTCTGCCTTGGCTGCCGCCTTCTTGGATTTCTTCTTCGACTCCTTGGGCTCCTTCGCAGGCGTCTCCTTGCTGGCCGGCTCGTCCCCGGCGAGGCCATCCGCGTCGACATTGTACTTCCGTGCTTCCTTCACGTCCCATTTGCTCGGAGTTGGGGCCGCCTTGCCGTTGGGTCCGACCGCGACCCCCTTGGCTAGGATAGGCTTTCCCTCCAATCTCCTCAGGTTGTGCTCAATCTTGGAGCGCTGGGCAGCACCAAAGACTCCACGATCCTCCTCGTCTGGTTCCTTACCCTCCTCGTATTCTGTCAGGGCATCTGTACGGACACCGAGCGCGGCCTTAGATGCGAGCTGGCGGGCGATTTTGCCCTTGTTCTTGCCCGTCGCCTGACCCACTAGGGAGGCGTGGTAGATCAGGCCATACTTGGGGGTCGCGTGCTTGGTCTTCAAAGCACGGAAAAGGGCCTTCTCGGCACCGAGGATCTGAATGGTGGAGCCGGGGTTCTTGGCCAGGTTCATCAGAGAACCTGCGTGGGCGATCAGGCGAGCGCCGACAAGGTAACCAACGAGCTCCGTCAAGTTGGGAGCGATGGCGCGCATTCTCGAGTCGAGATAGGAAGAAAGCTGGGCACGGTACTCGCTGTATGAGATCACCTGCTCGGCAAGCAACCGGATGTTCTCCAGGTCCTCTTCGCTGATCTCAGTCCCCATACTAAGGTCAGCCGCAGCCTTGACAGCCGTCTCAATCTCCTCAGGGAGAATATCCGCCAGGTCCGCCTTAGATGCATTGGAGCGCATGCCAAGAGTGAGAATCACCCGAGCGTAGGCAAGGTTGTCGTTGAGAATCTTGCCGAGCTCAGGGAAGTGCCACCCGTACCACTCCTTCACGCGCATGGCGTATGTGTTCAGCTCCTTGTCGAGATCATCAAGAAGGTTGATGGCTTGGATGATCATAACGTCCACCTTATCGGCCGAGAACCTGAGCTTGTGGCGGGACAGTGAGTGCGACAGACCGAGGGACATGGTCCTGAAGTTCTCGGGTAGGATGCCTGGGATGAGCTCGGATATGTGCTGTCGAATGCCGCGGTACAGATCCGTTGTCGACGATCCCGAGGCAAGCGCGGTGATGTTGAGCCCCGGAAGCTTCTGCAGAGCAATGCCGATGCCCTTGTCTGCCACCGCGAGTGAGACCTTCTTCTCGCTCTTGATCGACTCCATGAGGTTGGCCAGCATGGGTGGGACCTTCCCCTCTAGCAGGGCACCAATCTCCCCCACGGCGGCGCTGGCGCTTTCCCATTTTACAAACTCCTTCAATTTCAACCTGGTGTCGTCTCCGTTAGAACCTGCCTTCAACAGCGCAGCCTGGAGACTCGCTGTGGGAAACCACAATCGACCACAGCCAGGGCTTTCAGCACTTACTCCTGATTGATCTTGTCGGCTGTGGAAAGTCTCGCTTCAACATCGTCCTTTTCAAGTAGCTTCTTGTCTTTAGCCTTGAAAAGACCGTAGCTGTCCCAAACTGTTAGCAATGCCACCGAGAAAGAATGAAAAAATGAAAAAAGACTTCTGTGAAAAAGCGAGGGCTGGAATGGAGCGTTGGACCCCGAATCAGAGACTTACCCAGCGCTGGTCTCAGCAAGAATGAAAAGAGGCATTTCGGCAGCCAATATTCTCCCCGTGCCTGACTGACAGGTTCCTTTTACCGACACTGGTACTATGTCTCGGTCTTATATGTTCTTTTTGACTCTGCCTCTTGGATCGATGGAGCTCTTCCCTGAATTGACGGGTCGAAATATTTTTTTTCCTTTCAAAGCTTTGCTAGGTATGCAAGTGGGGGGCCTCAGGTTCCACAGCTAGTCCAAAAGTGATGTGGCCCCACATAGTGGAAATGGATGGTGAACATTCCCCGTGACCTGTCTCGGTACGTACCGTATTCTGGAATGACCTAGGTTAGCACGGTTAGGTAGCTACCTCCGTAGGTGAGCCGCTTCTTCAGTGAGGTCGACTTCAATAACAACCGGACGCCTTCAAGAAGAAGGCCACCGCAATTTCTTTGACGACCTTTGCTCTGAATCTACGTCACTTTGTCTTTTGGCAACATGGAGGGTCTTTTTTTCAACGTTAATAATGGGTAGGTATCTGACTTCATCTAGGCCGTGTCAGGTTCTGGTTTCGCAAGCTGACCTTTGCTCCCTCCTCCCTCTAGCTACATCGAGGGGATTGTGCGCGGCTACAGGAATGGGCTCCTCACCGGGTCCAGCTATGCCAACATGACACAATGCGAGACGATAGATGACTTGAAGCTCCAGCTGGGCCCGGCGTATGGCGACTTCCTGGCGTCTCTGCCACCGAACCCGTCAACGTCGAGCCTTGCGGCCAAGACTACGGACAAGCTGGTCTCGGAGTTCCGCTACGTCCGCGCCAACGCTGTAGGCTCTCTGGCCCAGTTTATGGACTACCTGACGTACGGCTACATGATCGACAACGTGGCGCTGCTGATCACAGGCACTCTTCACGAGCGGGACACGCGGGAGCTGCTCGAGCGCTGCCACCCGCTCGGCTGGTTCGAGACGATGCCGGTGCTCTGCGTGGCGACCAACATCGAGGAGCTGTACAACAGCGTGCTGATCGAGACTCCGCTCGCCCCCTACTTCAAGGGCAGCCTGAGCCACCAAGACCTGGACGAGCTCAACATCGAGATTGTGCGCAACACGCTATACAAGAACTACCTCGAGGATTTCTACCAATTCGTCAACTCGCACGCGGACATGGCGGGCACCCCGACGGCCGATGTCATGTCGGAGATTCTCGAGTTTGAGGCCGACCGTCGGGCCATCAACATCACGCTCAACTCGTTCGGCACAGAGCTGTCCAAAGCGGATCGCAAGAAGCTGTACCCGACCTTCGGCCGCCTGTACCCGGAGGGCACGCTGATGCTCTCGCGCGCCGACGACTTTGAGGGCGTGCGGCTGGCAGTCGACGGCGTGTCCGACTACAAGGCCTTCTTCGACGCCGCGGGGCTCGGCGGGGGACCCGCTGGGCCCGGCAACATGGGCGGCGGCGTGGGGGGCGGCTCCGAGGGCAAGAGCCTCGAGGACATGTTCTACCAGAAGGAGATGGAAATCTCCAAGGGCGCCTTCACGCGGCAGTTCACCTTCGCCATCGTGTACGCCTGGGTCAAGCTGAGGGAGCAGGAGATCCGCAACATCACGTGGATCGCCGAGTGTATCGCCCAGAACCAGAAGGAGCGCATCGGGAACTACATCAGCGTGTTCTGAGCTGACTGTTCTGATGCGTTGCATTTATTTCTGGGTTTGATGTCTTCTTTTTTCTTCTTTCTTTCTCGTTCTTCTGGATTGTAGAATACCCGAATATCAAAGGGTGTGGGCTCACGTTTTGATTTCTCAAATCATGGGGAACGGCGCACGAAGGGGCTCGCTCAAGCAGAGAGTATTGATTGACTTTGGGTGATTTTCCCCAACCGACAACTTGTATGTTTACATAGAAAATTTACACTGCTATCTCACAGACCACCTCCCCTCCTTCAATTGCCCTTATCACACGGCAATCTGCTCCTTCCATGTCGCCGGGGTCAACCCGAGCGTCTCAAGCATATGTGTCCACCTTCCGCTGCCCCTCTCCTTCCTCTCCATGTACCGCAGCAGCTTCTGCCGTCGGTGCAGCAGCAACCTCAGGTTCCGCTTGTTGTGCTTATCCTTGTTCCCTTTCCTCCCTTCCCAGGCCTTGGCAAGCACGCGAATCTTGGCCGTCAGGATCGCGATCTGGACCTCGGAGGAGCCAGTGTCCGGGCCAGCGCGGGGAACGGGTGTCGCGGGCTTCACCACCAAGGCCACGGGTTTCGGTTGTAAAAAGGCGTCGGTCTTGTGGCGGCCAAATGTATCTATGCAGCGTCGGATGTTGGCGTGCAGCCGCTCCTTGGAGCTGGCGTTCTCCATAGCTGCGATGCGCTCTAGGGCGATGACGGCCTTGCGGTGAAGCTCCTCGTGCCTCTGGGCGTCCAAGTCCTCAGTGAAGGGGTCGCCAGTGGCCACATCCACGGGAGGGGGCTTCGTCAGGTGGTACGACTTCTTCAGCACTGCTTTCAGCTCCGGCTTGCTGAGTTGGTAGTTAAGGATGGTGCGCGAGGTAGGCAGCTCGTGCGCCTCTTCTAGTACGTTTCCATCCTTGTCCGTCACCGGCGTTGAGAGGCGGACTTGCCCGGCGTAGTCGAGCGACTCAATGTACGGCGTCGTAACGCCGTGGATCTTGTCGCCCCATTCGGCGTCTCGGATGACTTTCAGCTCAGCCTGCCTCTTCTTGTTGGCGGCTATCCGTTGTTCGGACTGTTGAAACCAATATGGGTCTCGTTTTGCTTTTCGCCTCTTCTCCTTCGAAGAGAGGTTCGCCGTCTGGATTAGAGGCTGAAGACCTGCTAGAGATGGTCTCCTCGGGGCGGCAGGCCTCAGAGATACTGCATACGGACCGAGTTAGCACAGATTCAGCACCCAATTGACCATCACCATGAGGAACCATACAGGTAAAGGTCTTCAGCCCTTGAATAGGGCAGGCTACTCTGGGCGGCATGCTGTTGGAAAAGGAAGAGAGGCCTAATGAGACCCCGTGGATCGACACGACGAGACGATATCAACTGAGCTTGACGGCTTCACATTGAGCCATCCTCAAAATTCGGACCCTTGTCGCGTCTCTGAGTAGGTTACCATTCTAGGCTTAGCGTTTGATGCTTGCTCGGGCGGGCATTCATAACGCCGACTCCGCTCTGCCTGCCTGATAAGCTTTGAGGGTTAGCCTTGGCGGGCAATATCACACGTGATAGGACCTTTACGCGAAACCAAACCCTGGAGGGGCATTGGCCCACAAAACTTTTGGTGATGCACTTTGGAGCTTCACTGGAAGACAATAAAAAAAAAGTTTGACCGACTAAAAATCTCATTTTGAAAAAGGGTAGATCTTTGTCGCGCCAACGCATCCTTTTCGGCAGCTCTATTTCTTCTCCCCGCCCTCAAGCGAAGGAATACACTGTCACGATGGCGCCCTCAAACCTGCCCCCCGTCTTTAACGCCACCAGCCAGGACATCGAGATGCTCCTGGCTGCGCAGGCACATATCGGCTCCAAGAACCTTCAGGTTCATATGAACCCCTACCTCTGGAAGACCCGCGCCGATGGTGTCAACGTGATCAACGTCGGCAAGACCTGGTACGTTTGCAATTTGGGCGGCGAGCATAGGCTCTAGAGGCGAGGACAGGAAGAAGCGGACGACTGAATGCTGACAAGAACTCGCTCTGCCTCGGAACAGGGAGAAGATTGTCCTCGCCGCCCGCATCATCGTTGCCATTGACAACCCCTCGGACGTCTGCGTGATCTCGGCCCGCCCCTACGGCCAGCGCGCCGTGCTCAAGTTCGCCGCGCATACTGGCGCCCAGGCCATCGCCGGTCGCTTCACCCCCGGTTCATTTACCAACTACATCACCCGCTCGTTCAAGGAGCCGCGTCTGATCGTGGTCACGGACCCCCGCACCGACGCCCAGGCCATCAAGGAGGCCAGCTACGTCAACATTCCCGTCATCGCTCTCTGCGACACGGACTCGCCCACCGAGTACGTGGATGTCGCCATCCCGACCAACAACAAGGGCCGCCACGCCATCGGCTGCATCTGGTGGATGCTGGCCCGCGAGGTCCTCCGCCTCCGCGGCACCATTTACAACCGCGAGACCCCCTGGGATGTCATGGTTGATCTGTATTTCTGTGCGTACCCCTCTGTCCCTATCCTCGGTCCACGGATCATCACACGTCCCCAAAGGCTAACCACACTCTTTGACAAATATCAGACCGCGACCCTGAGGCCGAGGCCGAGGACAAGGTCGAGGAGGAGAAGCTGCCCGGTGTCGACGAGACGGGTCCCGCGGCCATCGAGTCCGGCTTCGCACAGGGTGGTGACTGGGAGGCTGCCCCCGCTGGCTTCGCCGGCGCTACTCAGAGTGGCTGGGACGATGCCGCCGCGGCGCCTCAGAACTGGGACTCAGCCGCTCAGGGCGCCGCTTCATGGGGCGATGAGGCTACCGCTAAGGAAGGTACCACGTGGTAAACACAATGCGCTCGGTGGAATCTCCCCTTGATGACCCTGACATGGGGAGCAATATACCATATCACACAACAGCAAAGCTACCTTTTCATTTCTGCCGCTTGACATCCCGAGCAGGGGGTTGCACTTGATTTCGCACTAATGAGGGAAAGATACTCGAGCTGGGATTAAGCAGTGCTTCTTCTTTTCCTGGGGAGAGGGAATGCCCTGTGTGGTCAAGAGGGGTGTACTTAATCGTTACTCTGCTCACTGCTTGGGAATGAGCAGGTGAGTCCAATGAAAAAAACAAAATTGAAAAAAATGGTGGGTGGTCTTAACCTGTCAATCTTACTTGTGTCCTCCAAGGCTGCCTCACTGATCCCGTACCCTGTCCGGTGTCCGCTCTTGTCACGTTGACATTCAGACAGGGCTTAATGGTTTGGACCGTGCGAAGAAGATCGAACCCATCCCTGCAGGCAAGTCTCATTGGAAGTCTTTCCCTGAACTTTGCGGGACTAGAGACATTTGTGGTGAGCTTCGGCGGTCCTTAGACAGTTCCGCTGACAAGACGCGATCGGGAGGAGACTAGTGACCAGACTCCTCGTAGAAGTCTTTCTGACGGCAAGTCTAGTCCAACAGGGCGTCACATCGCTTGATATACTCATATGTCAGGGATTTGAAAAATCGAGAGGGATCGGTCAGTTGTGGCTAGGACTTAGAGTTCTGAAATTGACCCGAAAAGGCGAGCGGACAGGAATCGTAGGCACGTGCTACCGCGTCGGAGTAAATTTGTCGGCTCCGAGGGCGGCGCGCCAGAGCATCAGACACGCCCTAACAGCGACATGCTGCTTAAGCACCATGAAAGTAGATATTTTCACGTCCGGCTGAACAACCGAAATGCTAGCCAATTTACTTTGCTCTCTCTGCCTCCAATTCTCCGTATCTCAATCGTGCCGCTCTACATCTTAGTGCTAGAAGCAGCCAGCTCACAGAATCCCAACGGTTCCACTCTGCATTTTATATCCGCATCTTACAAGCAGCTCCCTTCGCAGCCACAATATGACAGCCAGCCAGAAGCGCAAGCGAGCCGGCATTGAAATCGACATCAAGCCCTTGAAGAAGGTGTCTCTTGCTGTTTCCAACAAAACCCGTCCCCGGGTGAACTCAACATTCACCACTGCCAAGACCGAGGCGCCGGCGGCAGTCAGGGTCGCAGCCACAGCCGCCGCCACAGAACCAGAAAAGGCCCAGCAACAAGAAGATGAAGATGAGGATGAAGAGGACATGTCCCCGCAACTCAGCCTCATAGCGGCGTCAAACCGCAGCCCCTTCGAGAAGAAGGTCTGGTCTCTCCTGTGCCAGATCCCCCGCGGCCGCGTGTCGACGTACGGCCTGATGTCGGCCCACCTGGGGTCGTCGCCCCGGGCGGTGGGGAACGCCCTGCGCAGGAACCCGTTCGCGCCGCGGGTGCCGTGCCACCGGGTGGTCGCCACGGGAGGCGCGCTGGGCGGCTTCAAGGGGAAGTGGCCGCGGGACGGGGAGGGGATCACCATCGACGAGAAGAGGACGCTCCTGAGGAAGGAAGGTGTCAGGCTGGATGGGGCCGGGAGGGTGTTGGGGACGCCGTGGGCCGGGTTCTGCTGAGGGAAGGCACTCATACCTTGGTGTCTGTCGTTCCGTCCATCATTTATTTCTGTTCGGCACCTGCACAACTACCTGCCCTACCTACCTATCTACCTAGGTAGATGGAAACCACGTGGACACAGATGAGATGCCGAATAGTTCATGAACAATGGACCGTAAATTGTGTTTCTGGCCCGGGGATATCGTTCGCTAGTTTAACTACCTACAAGAGATCAATGCTGATGAGCTCCTCCTCAAAGAAAATTCACCCACATACCCCTTTTCCTTTTCGCCGACGCTTAAAGGACACCTCCACACCCATAAAAGCATTACCTTACATATATGTACAGTAATAACTGAATAAACCGCCAAGGTATTAAGCACCCGCCTCAAGGGAGCACATCACCCAATTATCAGGCGGGTTCCAGACTCATCGCCCTCCAATGGAGAAAAGGGGGGATATATAGACAAGAAACATCAAAAAAAAATCAGCTATCCCTCAGCGGCAACCTGCTCCCCGGCCGCATCACGGGCCCACCGACGCCGACCCCCTGCCTCTGCCGCTGAGGTAGGCCGCTACCGGCAGTGCTGGCATCCCTGCTCTCAAAAGGCCAGGTGGTGGTGCTGGTGCTGCCGCCGCCGACCTTGGTGGCCGTCGTGGCCGTCGTCGTGGTCGCCGTCCCGGCCGGGGGCGGGCTCGAGTTTTTCACCAGCGTGCCGAAGGGGCTGACCGTGCCCGCGCGGAGCCACTTCTCCAGGCTGGGGGCCACACCGCTGGCCCTCTCCCCGGCCCTCGGAGACGGCTTTGCTGCTGCTACCGCCGAGCCGACGCCGAGGGGGCTCATCGTCGCCACCGAGGCCCTGGGGAAGAGCGAGAACTTGGCCGGCGGCGGGTTGCCCACCAGGACGCCGCCGGGCCCCCCGTCCTCGTCGCCGTAGCTGCTGCTGCTCCGCCTGTTGGCGTACGAGTAGGGGCCGCCGCCGTCGGACCGCGCCGTGGCCATGGGCTCCTTGACGTCGACCAGGTACCCGTTGGGCCCCAGCGCGCCGCCCCCGGGCATGTAAGAGGGGGCCGCCCCGAAGCCGGCCTCCGTGCCTTTCCTGGACAAGCCCCCCCGCGGGTACGAGATGTTGCTCGCGCGCAGTCGCTTGGCCTGCCGATTCTGGCGGTAGCGGAGGATCAGGTAGAAGACGGCGATGCTGAGGAGCGAGGAGCCGATGAAGGTCCCCACCACGGCCAGGGCGGCCTGCGTCACCGAGACGGCCGCGCCCTGGGCCTGCTGGACCTGATTGTTCGCGTCGGCCTGATGTATCATCCTGTTAGTGACTGCGCGGTTCAAAACAACGGGGATGGAGAAAGGAGGGGCTCACCCTAGCGATGGTGGCGTCCGCCTTGGCCGCCTGCACCATGCTGGCCGCCTGGTCCATGATGGACTGGGCGGACCTGCTCGCGGCGGACATGATGCTGGCCGCCGAGGCCGCGGCGCTTGACGTCGCGCTGGCCAGGTTCGCCGCGATGGCCGAGCTCGCGCTGCTCTGGGCTGCCGAGACGGCGCTGTCCGCCGAGGCCGAGGCCCTGCTGGCCGCCTCTCCGGCCTGCCTGGCCGACTCCTGCGCCTGCCTCGCGCTGTCCCCCTGCTGCCGGGCCGACTCCTGCGCCCGCTGCAGCTCCTGCGAGAGCCGCTGCGTCGACTGCGTCAGCTGCTGCACCGACTGGGACAGCTGCTGCGACGACTGCGAGACCTGCTGCGAAGCCTGCGAGACGGAGCGGAACGACTCGCTCAGCCGCTGGATCTCCCCGCTCAGCGCCTGGACCTGCCCGTTGTTGTCCTGGCGTTTTCGGAGTTCTGGCGGTGGTGTGATGAGGGGGTCGGCTGCTGTTGGCGCTGCTGCCGCCTTCGCCGCAGCCATTGCCATCGCCTTCGCCACTGGTTTGGGCTCAACCTCCCTTCTACTCCTGCTGCTCTGGTATCCGGTGGCTTCCCTCCTCTCCAGGTCCAACACCTCTATACTCCGCGCCTCGTTCGCGGCCATCACGTCGTCCAACTCATCGCCTTTCGCCGTCCAGCGCCTCCATTGTGGCGCGGCCAGACTGCCATCTGGTGCCGCCAGGTTCCTCCTCCCAAGCTGTTGATGTCTCGCATCACCGTCACTGTGTGATCCCACCGCTGCTTCTGCTGAGTTGCTGCCGCTCGCGGCCAGTACTATCAGAAAGGCGGCGCCGAGATGAAGTATTAACCGTCGTTTCGACGGCATCATCCTCGTTTCCTTGTTCATGTTTGTTTGTCTTGTTCCTTGTTTTTTTGTTTGGCTCCTGCCGTCCTTTCCCGCTTTGAAATTTCCCGGTATTCTCCAAATAAAAAAGTTTATTCTAGTAAAAACAATCAATGTTTGTCAAGGAAGAGAAGTGAAAACAATGATGGGCCGGCTAGCAGCAGCGAAGAGAAGCAAACGCAAACAAGTGAGCAATCATTGTCCGCTGGTTAAAATGTAGAGTTGAGGCAAAAGGATGAGAATGGAAGGGTAAGATTAGGCAAAAATGGAGGAGATCAAAACAAAAGGGAATGTGAATGGAGAATCAGGGAGGAGAGGGAAAGAAAAGATGCCGGACAGACGAGAGGTACGCATAATGAGATACTGGGGGGAGAAGGGATGATCAAGTCTCCGAGGCGAGCATCATCGGCTCGCTTTGCTTGACATTCCTTGATCTCCCATGCCGTCTGTCTGTTGAATAAGAGGAGCACAAGGGGAACGAAGGGAACGAGGGGAGAAGACGGGAGGGAAGGACACAAATCGCTCACTAGCGACAGAGAGTGTGCGTGTGATACCAGAACCTGGCTCGGTTGCTTGCAGAGCGGGCTGTCAGTTGCCAGATCCGC
Source organism: Pseudohalonectria lignicola (assembly GCA_003049395.1). Lineage (NCBI taxonomy): Eukaryota > Fungi > Ascomycota > Sordariomycetes > Magnaporthales > Ophioceraceae > Pseudohalonectria > Pseudohalonectria lignicola. Next base: position 6,092 of record PYSP01000099.1, on the reverse strand, counting down.
AACCTGTGATCTACGGATACCACGGGGTGGACATGATGCTTGTCCAGGCCAGAAGCATGAACTTGCAAGCATCCAAGGGTTGGACCGGGATTCGTCGTCTTCGCTTTTTTTGAGGCTCAAAGCCGGGTTCTGTATCGAGGTCTCAGGGGGACATGTTAGGTGGGCCGGTAGCGGAGCCAGACATATCCGTACCTGCCTGGATACGCGTACAACAGTTCGCAGTGAAAATACCTCTCAACCAGGCGGCTTCCATGCTTTTCCCTCGTGGGAATTGACAGCTCAGCGGACTCAGCATGCGTCGAGACCACCTTTGCCCAAAGACCTACCTGATCATAATTCAGACCGATCTAGTCGCGTTGAAGCCCAAGAAGCGATAGATGATGAATCCGGGGAGGAAGTCTCGTACCGCCTACTAGCTGCGCACGGTCTCCCAGGCCCTCCTGCACCTGCGCAGGCAGGGGGGCCCCATCTGATGCTATGATTCGGCGAATGACCGCACCTAGCCGGGGTCAGAGACTGACTGGAAACATGAAGCAGCCCTGCTAGGATAATGCCTCTCAATGCTCGCTTGATCTTTGCCCTTTCTACACTATTTTGTCTTTCGTCACCTCTTGGTGCAGGCTGCTGCATGCTCTGGCCTGGGTGCCTGGCAACCTTCAAAGCAGCATATTCTGAGGAAGAATTGGTTGGGACAAGAGGAGAAATGTGGTTCGGCAATTTTTGAGCCTCCATTCCGCGCCTCCACCCAGCATGCCCTGTACCCCTGGTGTCTCACTCCCACCAGCTCCCAGCTCCAGCTCATGGCTCCAGTCCCAGCTCCCAGGTTCACAGTCCCCAGTAACGACACGAAATTTGCCCGCACCACCTCGGCATTACCACTTTGAGGAAAGGTCTGATTTTTGACACAGTTGAAACGCCACAAGATGGTTGGGATAGCCTCTCAATCTCTTTTCTTTTCCTCGCCAGATTTACCCTGAAATCGCCGACCTAGGCTCGAAGAATGCTAGGCTGTTCCAGACAGATGGGCGGCGGCTCACTCTCTTACCGAGTGAAGTGACAGCTACTTGGCGGTCGTACTACTAGGGAGAGTCTTGGCCGACCTCGCGCCTTGATGGACAACCTGCAGACGTTCCCATAAAGCCGCGAACTTCAAACACAAGCAAAGGTAGCCACCTAAATAGCTGCCGACCTACCTGCTACATATATAGATACCAACAAGCAGATCTGTGTCGCTCACGAAAGATCTTCTTGCAAGCCCACAAACAATGAAAAGCTCCCTTTACCCAGTCAGAACTCTCATCGGCTGGCGCGGTCCCCACTCAAAACTGCAACATCTGCGAGCAGAAACTGGCCGTTTCCTTGGAGCTCACGATCTTTGCCTAGTTGGCTACTACTACCCACCCGATTTAGGTACTCCTCGTCGTTTCAGCTCTGTCAACGCAGCAGAAACTACAGGGATGAGAGGCATTGACCAAAAGACGGCCCATGAGGAGGGGGTGAATCTTTCGTGGTGATAACGAGATAGGTAAGGCATGCATTTACGACTTGCGTATCCACGAGATTCGCTCTTGCACCTACTCTGCTTGCGTGCTCTCGTCTCTTATATGTGACACATTCATTGCCTCGGGACATGGGATGGTTTGTGATATTTGATGACTCGGCCAACAGGGGCTCCGGAAAGCCCTCTACGGAGTGGTTTTTCGTTCCTCTCTGTATTCGCAGTAAGGGGCTCTCTCATAAACAAACCCACGCTCTCAACTTCCATCCTTTCTGTTGCTAGGAGAAGGTTGATGATGGGCATGCGCCCATCGACGCCTGCTCCCGTCGATGCCTGCTTGCTCTTATGCAGATGTCACGTCACACGTACACGTGCACCATCGAGCATGGGGAAGTTCGTCTTCTCCGCTGGAGACACATGGGACCGATCTGACCTGATCTCATTACGGGGGGCCACTCTCAACTAACACATGCACCATCACAGGCGCAATGCTTATCCAGGGCCTTTGGCACATGAAATGGCTCCGCATGCAAGTTCTCCCTCGTCTTATCCCCCCCATTTGCCCACGGGGCGGGTCACGATGTCCCCCCGTCAAAGTGTTATGCTCGCTGGGGAGGAAGTGCCCTTACCTCCCCCTCCCGCCTGTACGGCCCCGGAGGACCCACAGCAGCACGCTTGGAAAGGCCGGGAGGGAGAAGCCGTCGTCCCTTTCCCGGTGTCACAGTCCCGCCAGTCTGCTGTGCCGCCTGGCCCGCATCCATCCATCGGTGCCTGCCTTGTCTCACGATCCGGGCCTCAGGCACGCGGGAAAGAAGAGCCATTGATCATCGGCCCCTTGTGTGGGCCCCCTAGTGCTGCCCTGACGCCAAGAAAACAAGGACGAGCCCATTGGGAAATTGGTACGAACCTAATATAGTATATACAGAGAAAACCCATTCTCTCGTCAATCTTCAGGTCTCTGTTCAGGTCATCCCACACAAATTTGCTACGCACCACCTTGGCAACCCACGACATCTAGGGGAAAGCGTCGACCGCATGTCAAACCGTCGCCAGTGTCTCCTCTCGGTTTCGGTGTTTCTGTTGGTCGTTTGCTCGCCGAGTCTGGGACCTCCAGCATGCCCAGCCCATCGAGAAAAATCCGAGGCGATCCATCCCCTTTCCTTCCTCCATCAAACGCCAGCCATGCACACAAATCATCGCAAGGATACTCTTCGACCGTCCTTTTCCCCCCTTTACCCGGAGAAAAGAGATGAATTACAACGGGTAGAGTCACCATAAGAAACCTTTATTCATTCCGTCCCTTTACCCGCAATCCGTCCTGTGCTGTTCGTCTTGGTTCACTTGTCATGATGCACCACCGCTTGCCATGACGAGGCGAGATATGGTGAAGACAAACGAGATGGCGTGTTTGTCGAGTGATGATACGTCGCCTCCCTGGACATAGGTGAAACGCCTCCCTCTTCTCGCTTGATCCCAGCACCCACAACACCACACATCGCCAAGGCAGTTTCCTCCCGCAATGCCCCAATAAAGCTGGCAGAACAGAAGGAACGCCAGCATGAATGGCCGCCATCTGTTTTGTGAGCCAGCAAGGCCAGAATCCCCCGCCTTTTATACGGGCAGCTTGAACTTTTGGCCCTTCCAGACCTTCTGGTAATATATCCAAAAGAAGTCGCTGTACAGCACGGTCTGGATGACCCCCGCGATGATGGCGATGTAGTCGACCTTGTGGTCCACCTCGATAAAGAAGCGCCAGATCCAGTTGGGGATGTACAGGGCTCGGTACGCGCCCAAGGCGAAGAGGTAGTGCGCCGTGATCGTCTCCGCCTCGCCGGTGCGCTGCAGCATGAAGAGCTGGGGCAGGATCGCAACGGACTCGAGCCATATGGAGAAGGCCCACAGGATCTCCCAGGCGGTGTAGTAGTAGGGGAAGAGCACGGCCAGGACGGCGGCCCCGCCCAGGAGGTAGTGCACCCGGAAGGTGTCCACGTTCGGGTCTTGCGTCGGCTTGTACGCGTTCGTCATTAGGTAGATGATGTAGGACTGGGCCGAGATGAAGAGGATCTTGAATATCATGTTGTAGATGCTCTTTGTGTTGAAGAGATCTGGTTGACGAACCATATGTCAGTATCTTTACGCAATCATAGAGCTGCATCCATGGCTCGCATATATCATGAGTGTTGCGCGGGAGGTCTGACCAAGATATCTTGTGATGTAAACGATCAAGTACAAGATTTGTGACTTGAACGAGATGCCGGCGCAGCTCTATGGCAATGGTTAGCAGAGCTACCTTGGAAGGGCCAGAGCAGGGAGAGGAGGAGGAGATAGCGAAGGATGAGAGGACAAACCTTGAGCTGGGTCATCTTGTGAAGGAGGATGAGGATGGACCCCAGATGGGAGAAGTCCCCTGCATGGCAAGCTCAGTCAGTTCTCATCCCAATCTTCGCGATGCTGCATCTCAATGGCTTCAGGTTGCAGAAGAATCAAACGAAACAAGAGCACCCATACCCAGGACCCGGAACATGTTGAGAGGCATCTTGGGAACGTAATGCGGGAGCTCCTCCAAAAAATCGAAAGCTGCTAGTCCCAGCAGCTACGTAAGGTTGGGAAGTCAATGCCACGGTTGGCCTTTCGACAACCGTTCGTTAACGTCGTGTTTTGCGTGTGCGAGCGAGACGGGGGATCAATCGAGGGGGCGAGCAGCTCCCATGAGATCCGCGGACGGTTTTGGAGGATGTCGTTGATGAAATGGAGGACTCGTGGTTCGAGGGGAGAGGCTCAATTGCAAAATTGGGCGTAAAGGACACGAACGCGATTAGTCTCTCATTGGATCCTCGTTCTGGAAGTGCCTGGTGCACGCCAAAACAAGGCCGACCCCAGGCACAGCAACCGGAATGGACCCGCTAGCGTCAGTGGTAGGCTGCCAGCCAGTGGGCCTCAGTTCTCTTTTGCCAAAATGGAACTGATGGATACTGCACTTCGGTAAGTACGTACCTTATGTAGTTAACTTGTACCCGTGAAAGCTGTGGGGTCTAATTATCTTCCCCATCTTTGCATGGAAAGGTTCGCTGCTACGTAGTGGGCCAATGACATATCAATGGACTACTCATCGCGATTTGACACCAGCTTGAATGCAAAGCAAACAGAGCCCGGCCATATGCTTGAAGCTTCACGGAACGCTCCCCTTCGACTACTTGCGGAGTGGTGTTTTCTCTACCTTTCCAGGTTGGAGAAGCACAGAGGGAGCGGTAGCACCAGCACTCGGCGCTCGGCAGTTTGCCAGGTCTGGTGACCCTAATCACCTCTTTTCTACGCTAAGGTAGCTTACAAAGCAGCATTGTCAGGATGGCGGACTTGCCGTCAAAGATTCGACGGCGACAACGGACAAACCTGGAACACCTGGGCTCGCCGCTTCGTCATCTTGGCCTCTTTGTGACTGTGCACTGCTCAGCTCAGCTCATCTCCTTTACCAATACGATACCAAGATTAATATATATCAGGGAGTTACTCTAGCGCATCAATCTCACCTCTGTGACAATCATTCTTCGACTTTGATTTCGGCCGAGCCGCTCCGTACTTGTGCATATCTCCAATAAGGACCCCGGAGTAACCGTCTCCATCGCCAACTTCGATCATCACTCAAAACCCGCACCCAATTCATCGCGACATCGTGACCATGTCGTCGCCGGACCTGAACGAGGAGTTCTTCCCAGAAACCCCCGTCGAGACAATACTCATAACCGTCTCCCTAGGTCCAACCACCAAAAGTTTCACCCTCCCCCACAATGGCACGCTCGACGACCTCACCCTGGCCTGCGAGGACGCCTTCGACGAGTCGGAGGTGCACAACTGGACGACTCACAAGTTCATCGCCCCCCCGCCCGTCGGCCTCCTCAAGGGCACCGACAACGCCGATCATCCCCTGGCAGCCCTGGAGGGGAAGAAGCTCCGGCTGCTCGCCGCCAAGGTGTCCGAGGTCGACGCCCTCCGATCGGCTGAGCAGTCGGCCCGCCGCCGCCGGGCCAGGCGGGCCGCGGCCCACTCGGCGGCACGGCGGCACCACCGCCACCGCCAACAACAGCAGCAGCAGCAGCAGACCGCCCCGGGGAGGAACCCGGAGGAGGCGACCTACACCTTCCTCCAGCTCCGACCCCTCGAGCACCTCCCCCACCCGCACCGCTCCCAAGCCTACCTAGAGACCCTCCGGGCCGACCCAGGGATCCGCAGGGTCATGCGCCGCCACCGCTTCACCGTCGGCCTGCTGACGGAGATGGACCCGCTGGAGCACACGACGGCCACGCACGAAGGGGTCGGGCGGACCCTGGGCCTGAACAGGAACCAGGGGGAGGTGATCGAGCTGAGGCTCAGGACGGACGCGGGCGACGGCTACAGGGACTACAAGACTATACGCAAGACGCTCTGCCACGAGCTGGCCCACAACGTCCACGGGCCCCACGACAGGCATTTCTGGGACCTCTGCCACCAGATCGAGCGCGAGGTCGACGCCGCCGACTACATGGGCCACGGCGGTATGACCGTCGGCGACGGGCCCGGCTTCGCCCAGGGCGGCGGCGAGGGCGGGGGTGGGGCCGGG